>JAWPHD010019348.1:0-36111 GCA_037043455.1 Cyrtodaria siliqua
TTCCTGGTTCCCGATTCGACCGCAAAAAAGAGATTAAATAATATCTCTTTGATTTTCTAATTTCAAATAACTAATTTCAAGGAAAACGACATGCGATGTAATAAAATCGGCAACAAGAGAAACGAAAAGTAGGACGTTGAGGAAGAAATATATAAATAAATTATATTATAATCGCCCTTAGTTTATTTATAGGTAAATATAATATTGAATCTAAGATTATAATAACTCCCTTTAGACATTTAAATACCTGTTAACTTAATTTTTTTGTTTTTGTACAAAGACATAAACATGCTATACAACTATCTGAAACGATGTTTGCAAACCAAACTATTATTGTTATTATTATTGTTATTATTATTATTATTATTATTAATCCTGTAACATCTAGTATACTATATAGTATACTCATCTTTTGGTTAGAAATACATCAACCGCACTGTTAGATAGTTTGTATACAGTCGTTTCCTGATGTATACGTGTTTAGAATTATATTTCATGATCTGTCGCCATTGATATAAATGTATTTTGTAACTGTTGCTTATGCTGCTCATATGTATGAACCTAAGTGAATAAAGAACTTGAGAATTTGAAAAATTAATTAAGAAATAATATGATAATTCACGATTTGCGCACAATTTCGACTTTAACACACAGAAGTGAAGAGAAACTGGGCTAATACAATAAAAACATGTTATGCTTTGTTTACTTTAATTCATGAACACAATATGAATCAATGCATGGAAATACATTCTTTTTTTCAATTCAGTTCAATTCAAATTCTTTTATTCCGTGTAAAACAGCAATGGATATAATATATAATGCAAGTTCAACTGTAAATGGTAATCGTTATGACAAATAAAGGTGGTAGTACAGCGTGAGAAAATGATGATAGAGCAGAACTGATAGTTTTCACAAAATAATCTACAGTCTAATAAGAAAGTATGATGTAAGTTAAGAGAGATAGGATAGCTATTGTTCATTGATGTCAGAGGGGAGACAACTGAGCATGCATAGACACGTGTATATTTATTTATATATTAGGGCTGCAGAAATACGAACCAGTTAAGTTTAATTTTATATTTGTGTAAAGACATAAACCTGCTAATAGAATACAATAATCTGAAACGATGTTTACAAAACAATTATTATTGTTATTATTATTATTGTCATTATTATTATTATTGTGACTTTTAGTACTTGAGAATGTGCGAATATGGTGTATAGTGTAGTTGAACACTGTTTATAATATTTCTAAAAGTACGCATTAATTTATATACTGAACAAAAAAAGTTTAGCACGACTTTTAAGGGACATAGATTAAACATATGAACATATACTTGTTTGAAGCTTAGAAATGCTAACTAAGGATATGATTTTCAAAAGATTATGTTATTTTATTATTTTCTAAGCGAATTACTTCCCATATATTAAACATAACTTAGTTCGGTATACACATGTATTGCTTTGAACAAGTACCGTTTGGCATTGACAAGAATTACCCCTTATGTCATTGTTTAATAAAACCCGTTAAAATGTGGTCACAAAAGATTGTTGTTTTCAATAAAAACATTCCATTAAAACCATCTCCCCTTTCACTGATATGAGAGCGATTTTCGATAACCTACAACACTGTGTTCCGAACATATTTACTTTATTTGAACCACAGACTTACAAATGGCTTTGTTGCATTATTAATAGAAGTCACTGTATCATCGGCCCCGAACATACCGAGAACATACACGGCTTTGTATCTCGTCTATGAAATTAGCATGCGTTGTATAAGCTAAATATTTTGCTCCGTATACTTAACTGGTATAACGATAATTAGTTGCAAGTGTGTGAATAACCTATAATGTGTTGAATGCTGTTGAACAATATTCAAATCAAATTCAATTCCCCCCACTTAATAAGTTATAATACACCTTCCACTTTCTCTGGTGCAGATCTGAATAACCTATAATGTGTTCATGAGTCGTTGAACAATATTCAATTCAACCCACCCCCCACACACACACCCCACACACACACACACGCACACACACACACACACGCACACACACACACGCGCACACACACACACACACACACACACACACACACACACACACACACGCATTGACATATACTGTGTTGATGAGCCGTTAAACAACATTCAATTCAATTCAATTCACCGTGGCCTCCTACGCCTAGGCCATAGTATCCGCGGACATCTTGACCGGTGCGGACACCATGGCCCCCTACAACTGTCTATGAAGTACACACATGTACGTATACATGATTACCATAATTGAGAGATATCTAAAGGGACACGCTGCAATCATGAAGTAGGATCAAGCCTCAAAATGTTCACCTCAATTCTAATAATCCAGTATCATTGTCTTGCCTTTAATTAAATAATATTTGAAGTTTTCATTTTTTCTTCGGTATTCCATCTTAGTTTTAAATATATTATTAGTGCAATATAATCGACGTTAAGTAAAATGCAAAAATAATTTCTTTTGAACAAATCTCATAAGTGTTAACCAATGATATGCAGGAAAAAAATACGGGACGCCTCGAGTTTTAAAAAAATCAAGATTGCCGTCCCTTTAAACCAAATGTGTCCCACTATACATTATTGCATGAATATATATTTATCTATTCTAACGCACTTTGTCCTTCATTCTGATTGGCAGAATTATTAATATATGCAACGTATGCATATGTATATACAGCCGTTAGATATAACACTCATTCTGATTGGATGACAGATATCACGTTACCTTTCATAGGAATGTGTGTAAACATAAATCAAGATGGCGACCGTTGAATCGGACCGTTTTAATAGCTTGGTTAAAGTGCGTTAGAACATGGTTAAACATTCTGTACGTTTGAATTTGAAGACGTTATATCAACAGTTTAATGCTCCTCGCCGTTAAACAACATTTACGACTATTAAATGGTCGATATACCGTCTCAAAACTAAAAGTACAGACCATTCTAGGTATGAAACCACTAATTATTTTCCCCGTAGACACCAATGTTAAACTGTCACATATTAATGATTTGCTGCAACTTCAACTCAAGTATTTTCTAATGCAGCAGTGTAATTTTCATATAAAAAAACGAAATTCCACATGAAAAATCACCAGAAAAGGTGGGGTCAAAAGACATTTAAGACAGTTCTTGTTTGTTTACTAAACAGGTCAAGGGTACAGCTGTTTTCATTGATGGTTGCTCACAAAGTGTAAGCATATAGTCTAAATTTCAAAGATCCAGTACAACCTGTTAATACGCTTCTCACACATAAAACCACAAAAATCGAACAGCAATGGGCAGTTTCCCCCTACTTATAATGCCCATTTCCATCAAAAAAAGAGAGATTCCTTTTTATTATAGGAACGACATTCGGAGGTTTACATATAATTAGTGGTGGTAAACCTCTAGCACACTTCAGGAATGACCTGAATTTTGACTGGCAGCTTCTAGAGAGGTCTAATGTGTGCATGTAGTATACGTGTTACTCCATGGTTTTTACCCAAAGACAGTTATACAACGCGGGGTTTTCAATGGTACTGTGTCTATTTGGGTATAATTCAGTTGGAAATAAAGTCCATAGTTAATTTATATATACATCTGTATTACTCATCGTAGACACGATACAACTCGTATGACTCGTAGATACGACTCACTCAATTTATGGAATTAAGTGTATCTCTCATTCTCATACCACTGTCTTCACCATCCACTACTGTGTTGATTAACTATCAACAGTTGAACTCTCCATGTCTTCTTTACAGTAACCCAAAGTTTAAAATATGAAACTCTAAAAAAATAAACATGTCTGACCATGAACAAAAGAGAATTGACTGGACACACAAAATATGCTGGACACAATTTAATAAGTCATGTGACCAAACTTCCAGGTAAAAATCAACTCAAGCATAACATACAGTTAAAGGGAAGCAACTCGTACAAACCATTTTACAAACAACTTACAGAGTTAACCATAATTATCACTTTGTAACATACGCTTAAGGTTTTCTACCAAGTTTGATCAAATGGTGATCCTAAGGTATGCAATTTGACCAGCCACAGCGTCCATGTGATTTACATGTTACTTATAACATGTATAATGGGAACAATTTTAAAAAGTTGTTTTAATGGTACCCATGGGTCAAATTCTGCCTTACTACGGGTGTCACAGTTTTACAGTTTAAATACAGTAAAAAAAACTTACCAGACTACTGTTCCAAGTGTCTACAATGGACTAGGTCATCAGGGAAGCAATTGATCTAAACAACAGTTTGAGAATACGTTATACAGGGCCGCACATATAGCAAGCTCAAAATGTCAAGTGAGAGAGTGTCGATTTTTACGGATGGCGGGAAGTATACAGTACTGGTTCTACCCAGGAAGAAAATGGACTGGTCTGCCTCTACCACACAAACATCGACCCTAATATATGGCCTAACATGTGTTAAAATGACGTAAAGCACCATTAAAATGTTCAATACCGGATTTCAATACGTCCGCAAAAACAAACTAGTGCGGCCCGGCAATACATTTAGTTTCTACGGTTATAATGTACGATAGGATTAACGTTATTTTTCCACATTTCTAGACTTCAGTAAATGTTGTTTCCATTCTCTTAGGTATTGTTATATAGTTGTGGTATAAATCAATGTTTTCTTTTTATACCTATTTATTATGTCTCCCAAATAAAAACATATATAATCTTCATTTCGTTGATATTTCAAGTACTTTTCCTTCCCCTGGTTTTAGGACTTTGCAACTTAAATTCAAGATATTCAGCCGAAACATAGTTACAATTATTTGTTTAATCCCGTTGCGTTTACATTGATAATAATAGGACTAACAATATAATTCAGAGATGTCAACAGGACTCGAACCCAGAGCCTTTAGCTTACCGTGCCAGCGTTCTACCAACCGAGCTATCTAGGACACATGGTTTGCAATCGAACATTCACCATAAACCTGTATTCTGCTACCCTTTAACATACCATAATTTCAGTTCCCAATTGTATTCATTCTAATAAAAAATGCACCTATATTGAGTGACCAACTTTGCAAAGAGATTTATTTTGCTCATCCCTTATGTGGTCTCTAAACATAGGAGATTTCCTAATGCAGGTTTGACTGAATATATACCATAAAACATGTATGATGTCTCTGCGTTGTGTGACGTTTCCTCTATGTAGTTCCGCTGAGATAGGGAAATGCTGGTGCTGGTCTGCTTGGCACATACATAGCGAGGATTGTCCTACATCCGCTGCGGTAGAGGTTCATTTCGGGAGCCACACCGACTTATGATACAAAACTGCCATCTTAGCGTGCCTGAAGTTTTATGGATAGGCGTTTCCCATCGACTCTGTGCAAAACTTCACTGGTACACGGTACTCAATATTTTTCAAGTGATAAGGTGCATACGCACAAAGCCCTGCATGCCGCACCGTGCACCCATACAGGCAATCAACGCTTCATCGTCCTTATCCACGCAAGTTGTATACGTCAAGGTGGGCAGAGGTAACCCGCCATATTTCTCGCAGTACCATTTCAATTGACAGTCAGTACAGCGTATCTTCCGTGGGAAGTCAGTACAGTGTACCTTCTCGACAGAGTGCATGAAAATTTGTCTTAGTACCCACTTCTCAGGGCATTCAGTACAGTGTACCTTCTCCACGGCGTGCATTGATATTTGTCGCAGTACCCACTTCCCTGGACAGTCAGTACATTGTACCTTCTGCACGACGTGCATGGATCTTTTTCGCAGTACCCACTTCCAAGGGCAGTCAGTACAGAGTACCTTCTCTACGACGTGCATGGATCTTTGTCGCAGTACCCACTTCCCAGAGCAGTCAGTACAGTGTACCTTCTCCACGACGTGCACGGATCTGTGTCGCAGTACCCACTTCCCAGGGCAGTCAGTACAGTGTATCTTCTGCATGACGTGCATGGCTCTTTGTCGCAGTACCCACTTCCAAGAGCAGTCAGTACAGTGTACCTGCTGCACGACGTGCATAGATCTTTGTTGCAATACCCACTTCCCAGGGCAGTCAGTACTGAGTACCTTCTGCACGACGTACATGGATCTGTGTCGCAGTACCCACTTCCCAGAGCAGTCTGTACAGTGTACCTTCCTCAAGACGTGTACATAACTTTGTCGCAGTACCCACTTCCCCGAGCAGTCAGTACAGCATACCTTCTCCACGACGCGCATGGATCTTGTCGAATTACCCACTTCCCAGGGCAGTCAGTACAGCGTTCCTACTCCACGACGTGCATGGATCGTTGTCGCAGTACCCACTTCCCAGGGCAGTCAGTACAGCATACTTTCTCCACGACGTGGTTGGATCTTTGTCGCACTGCCCACTTCCTAGGGCAGTCAGTACAGTGTACTGTAACAAATGTTAACAATAGAGCCCAAATTGTTGTAATATTATATCAGACATATATTACACTTCTTGTGGCTATAAAGAGCTTATGTAAAAGCACCAATATACTCATTGTATAAGCTATACATAATAAGGTTTTGTAACAGTCCTAACGATCTAAATTTCGTCGTGATTAGCAGTATTTTGACAGAAGTCAGTATTTACTTTAAGCATACATTTGTATAACTATTAATAATGTATTTCTGTTCTATTGGTTAGCATTATTGGTTTTATTGGAAATGGTCACTAAAGTCACATTATAAATGAGATTCTAAAGTAATATTATTCAATTATCGGTATGTTTAAGTTTGAGTAGGGATACAAGATATTTGCATATTACACTTTCTATTATGAAGAAAGCATGAAATAGCACCTGCTAATCTGGAAGAAAAACATTCCAAAAAGAAAACATATTATGATGAAACTTCTCAAATACATAAAGTTGGAGATAAAGTATGGCTTCAAAATAGTATTAAAAAGAAGTTACCACCGAAGTTCACAGGTCCGTTTAGAATTATAAAACTCGGTCCAAATTATACGTATAGACTCTTGTGCTTAACACATGGAAAAGTGATGCGTGCACTAGCAAATGCAAACAGGCTAAAACCATACACAGATAGAAACTTAAGGTCATTCAAAACAAATGCTAACAGTGCACGAGAGGATGGTGCTAGAATTAAGGGTGGATCTCAACAGTACAAGGTGAATGGCATGACCAAAATAAAACTGTATGGGAACCAACCGATATTGTTCCTGATTTCCTTGTAAAGAAATATCTTAAAACACATACAAAAATGGGTAAAGGTCGACGTCAGCAGGTATTTTATCATGTATGGTTATGCAGTGATGGTAGGATCATATTATATTACAAAGCCCAATGGCTGTGTATTTTCTGTATAAAAAAGGACAGAAAAAGGAATGTAGATCAGTGTGCCATTAAAACTGGTCTACAGCGTATATATGTTTTATCATATATTTCCTTACATCCAGGTTAGACTTATTTTATTCTCATTTGTTAACTTTTGCATTTATCTTTTGTTGAAATTGTATATTTACCAAATGTCTGATTATATGCTGTCCGTCGGTTTCTTGGAAAAATAATTATTCTTTAGTTTTATGCATAATCTTTCATCAAATCAATTCATATACAATGAAGATAATTGATGACGTTAGCTTAATTTTTTTCATGAATTGCTATTAAATTTGAGATGAAATTTTGATGAAACAGACTATTCAAGTTGCTGATAG
The DNA here is from genome assembly GCA_037043455.1 of Cyrtodaria siliqua. Lineage (NCBI taxonomy): Eukaryota > Metazoa > Mollusca > Bivalvia > Adapedonta > Hiatellidae > Cyrtodaria > Cyrtodaria siliqua. The sequence goes on from JAWPHD010019348.1 coordinate 7,683, forward strand.
TATTAATGAACGTATCAGTCAATAAACATGTTTCTAAATTACGTGATTGTGTGTTGCATTAAGTATTCCATTATATGTGCACACGAACCATATTTGCGTCAATGCTCAAAAAAAAAATGAATAAGCTTAAGGATAATATCTTCACTACTATACTGACTACTAACCATGTAATTGTTAGAATGTGTACACATTGCGTGGTCCGAGTATTAACTTTCATACCCCATCCAACCTCTTCTCCAAGAAGCCAAAACGGGGTTGGCTGGAGTATGAAATAAAACCTTAATTTTGGCTTTAAAAGTTTTCATATTGTAAAATTACAACATTTAATACGTAATTTTAAACCGGTTATCGCAAGTTTTCAGTAAAAAAATGTAAAGGTGTTTTATTGTCGAAACATCTGTTATAAAATCCTGCTAATATAAGCTTTTCCATCCCTTAATGGAATTAAGGCGGGACCACGTAATGGTTTTTACAATAGCACCTTTCTAGCATAGGCTACGATGTTTTTCGAATTCTCTATTGTGTTTGTTGTTTTTAAGGGATCCCCTTTTCGGTTGTTATTATAGTCATAAATTAGGTTTGGGAATGTTAGTAAGCAGCATTCCTATTTTTGTGCGTGCAGAAATAGAGAAAATTGAATGACAGTTACCTGAAAAAGATCGAAAGTGTATTGCCAATAAAGCGGGTAGCTGCCACAATGGCAAGAACTGCCTTAAACTGTCCCTCATTGATCTCGATATGAGTATTTATTTCAATTATTGTTGTTGATAATCTGCATACTTTTACCCTTAATTTTGTGGGTGAAATTATTCAATATGCATATTAAATGAAACAGAATTGAATGTTGTTTAACGGCATTGTCATCAACTCATTATATGCTATTAAAACCCGGCTTGAGACGGAGGAGTGATATGTAGGAATCCGGGAACCTGCCCTTTTCTTAATAACAAATATATTACTATGGTTCTTTAACTTGCTCGAATTGAATTGAATTGAATTTTAAGGCGCACCAACACATGTAAGATTATATGCAAACTATTAAACAATTGGCTTATGTAGATTCAGAGAATATTGTTAAAGGTTTTTCTATATAACTCAATGTAATAGTGTGACCCACCGGGCAGGTCCAAGTTTGAACAAACTTGGCAGAGAACAATAAGACGTTAAGCTCTTGTTCTTTCAGAGAAAAATCGTTTTGTATAGACATTATATAAAACTATATGTAACACTGTGACGGGAGCGGGTCCAATATGGCCCCAGGGTTACCACTTGAACAGACTTGGTAGAGAACCACAAGATAATGGTAAAATACAAAATATTCGACATCTAGCTTTTGTATCTTCAAAGATGGTTTTTTAAAGATGTTTTATATAACTATACGTAAACATGTGACCCCTGGGGTGGGGCAAAATATGACCCCAACAGGGTCACCATTTTAACAAATTGTGTAGAGGGCTATAAGCATATACTGCAACATATTAGACGTCTAGCTCTTGTAGTTTCAGAAAGAAATAAAAAAGAAAATTTGTCCTCTATAACTATATGTAAATATGTGGGCCCCTGAACACTGTAGTGGACCATAAGCCTATGTCATATGTAAAATATTAAATCCCTAGCTCTTATAGTTTCAGGAAAAAGGATTTTTCATTTAAAAATGGGAGATAACTCTTATAACACGAAACAGGTTGGCATTGCTATCATGGATTTTTTTGTTTCTCTACAATGTACTCCATAGCATGGTACCAAGAATTTGCCACATGAGATGGTAGCAAAACATTGTCGGGCTCATGGTCTCACTTCTGTAGGTCACAAAATAGCAACTTCACCATACCGAACCTATGACGTCTCCAAAATACCGTGTGATTTTTCCATTACGTGGTCCGAGTATTAACTTTCATACCCCATCCAACCCCTTCTCCCAGAAACGAAAACGGGGTTGGCTAGTATATAAAATAAAACATTAATTTCGTCTAAAAAGTTTGCATTTTGTAAAATTAGAACAGTTAATAGGTAATTATAAACAGATTATCGCATTTTTGTCAGTAAAAATGTTTTTAAACATGTTATATTGTGGAAATACCCGTTATAAAATCCTGCTAATATAAGCTTTCCCATCGCTTAATGGAATTAATGCGGGACCACGTAATGCTCCATAAATTTTGATTACGAGGCATATACTAAAAAGAACATTCGTTGTTTTGTCGTGAATCACATTTTACGTCACCTCGAAGTGAGCAGACTTTCATATGAAATAATATCTGTTATTCACTCCAAAACAACAAATATCTATATTAATATAAATATCAAAAGCTCTGTATATGTTGTCCTTGAATTTAAAACAAAACGTAGTTATTTTATAATTATACTGATATGTTTTAAATTAACGTATAGCGAACCCATTAATTGTTGTATATTTAATAAAATGTATATTGTTAAATTTATTTCACATATCCTTATAATAAAAATAATACTTACTTGTATCTATTTCGGACTATTTTATGTGCCTACATTCTGGTGCATATTATTTATCTGAATACATCGGTTTTAAGCGTCAAACGCATAAAGGAGTAAACGTTTACAAATGAAGAATAAACAATGAGGAAACCGTGTACGATCTAGCTATGCAGTTAGAACAATTGTATTCCTTCAACCTTGATCCTCCAGACGATTGCATGACTAATCACTGCCATTATTTCACATTGCAGACTATGTTACTGGAAAGTTAGTATGCCACATATGCTGACTGACTTAAAAAGTAATACATGTTAAAGTAAATGGATTAAAATCCTAGTGTGTGTGTGTGTGTGTGTGTGTGTGTGTGTGTGTGTGTGCACGCGCACGTGCGTGGGTGCGTGCGCGCGAGTGTGATTCGAGGTAACACTAACCAATGAAGAATCTAGCAAGTTAGAGTGCGGCTAATCTTGAAAGATTCAATGACTGAAAACACACACACTTTCCATACATGGCAAAAAGTAATAATAACGTTTTTGTTTATTTTTAATTCAGGAATTGCATTGTGGTCCAGTTGTACCATTCATGTATTTCATATATAGGCAAGAGATGTGTTCTTATCCTCCTCCGTCGAATGAGGAGGTCAACTGGGCGGCCTCGTGTATCGGAGTTTACCTTCCGAGCACGATACAGAACCATACACTACCGCTTTACTTCCATTAAGTGATCGGAAAGCTTATATTAGCAGGATTTTATAACGGATATTTTGACAATAAAATAGGTTTAAAATGACAAAATGCGATATCCTGTTTAAAATTATCTATTACTTGTTTTAATTTTACAATATGCAAACTTTTTAAGCTGAAATTAAGGATTTTTTTTTCATATCCCAGACTTCGCCTCTTGAAGAAGGGGTTGGATGGGGTATGAAAGTTAATACTCGGACCACGTAATGGCAATCTATTCATTAGTAAGAGTAGGAAAGTATTCCCGGATTCACCTGCATCCATCCATTCATTATTTATGGGGCGGCTCTAAATAATATATAATGTATTTATGAGCCGTTAAACAAAACAATATTCAGGTTATACATTCCATTGTACCATATGTAAATATGGTAATATCGTCTAACCCTATTTGGAGCCTAACCCATATTTTTGTTCCATGTTATATGTAATCGATACTCGAGTTCCTACTCCAAATATATTTTATTCTTATTCAGTTCTACCATTATTTTCTTTTATATTTTCTTTTATATATAGGATATGTGGGTTGGGGGAATAACGATTGCTAAGCCTGTATATTTATTTTTGACAGAAAGTGCGGATGTGCTCACAGAGCCGATACGGTTACTGGGTCCAATTAAAGGAATACCACTTTATTTTCATAATGGATTTTCCTGTCGTCGTCAGAAAAACGTTAGTTAAATGGATATTTCTTTTGTTTTTATTTCTTGCCTGTTTACTTTTCCCACATTCAACTTATTGACAATCGAAATGAAATGCCAAAATTCAATAATCAGTTTCACTGACTAAGTGGTTGGAAACACGTAACTCACATTTTATATAATAACTTTGTTCATTGTTGTATTGTTCTATTGAAATCAACTCAAGAACTGAATTTAAAAGACTATTCATATTTTTGAAATAGTTCGGAATGGGACAATTTAATTTTATAGGCAAGGAAAAGGACTTGATGTTCGGACCACTTTATCCCCTATTAGACACAATCCCACGTATTCATCATTTTGAAGCGTTGCATAAAACAGATGCATTCTCAACAGAAACATGGGTCAAATTAGAGTTGCATGTCTTTAAAACCCATTATAACGCACTTGGTAAAAGGACTGCAATCTGATTGGCTGACATTCACAAATGTGTCTCTGGTAAATACGCTTAACCTGTTGTGTTTGTGTCACATCAGCTTAACTGCACGATTACTACGCGCTCTAAAAAGTAAACCAAAACAAATGGCGTTTGTCGCGACAGCTTCTCTTGAAAACCTTATTTTCGGAGATTCCGACATTTCAATGACTCTTTGAGGTCTTAGACAATGAAATTCATTAATGATATTCTGTTTAATGACATCCAAATAGAATAAAATCAAAGCAGTAATGCACCTTTACACAAACAAAAATAACGACTTGTGGACGGCAGCTAATCAAAAATTGTAATTTGTCTTCAATTGATGTGTTTGAATAATATAGTGAAATATTACATTTAGGATGGTATTACAATGCTCTATAGTAACTTCCCGCCATCCGTAAGAATCGACACTTTATCACTTACAAATTGATTCGAACCCTCAGGGGCGAGAGGCGAAAAGGTTTACAACGCAACGTTGTTAACACCTCGACCACGGACGCGCTTTGCTAAATATGAAGATATAAAGTCAGCATAGAATGAATCACGTGTTATCGTTAACAGAATGACAATGTTTATCTTTGATTCGTCCATAATGTTTGAAACAAATATTTAAAATAAATAGAACAAAGTAGCCTCCGTAGCAACCAAACTATGTTGGACTTTTTGCTTTAGGCTTCGGAGTTTATAACACATACTGAACATTATATCCATCGGAAGCAACAAACACAGATATGAGTGTACAGTAGCAGACTCGGGTTGATCAAAATTATTCATGAGAGGTAATATAAGGTGCAACACCCCTAGCACCGGCCTCAACGATATTCTACTTTAAAGCCACAAATAATGGACTTGATGATCATTAAGGACCAGTAAGTAATACACTGCCGATTTGTAGTCGGGCGACGTTTAACAGTCGCCACACAGAACTTAAGAAACGCTAATGTTAAAGTCAATATATACTAAAAAGTGGATCCATTTCAAGCAACAAACACACATAAGAGTGTAAAGTAGCAGACTCGGTTTGTTTGAATCTGTTCATAAGATGTAATATAACGCGCAACGCCCCCTAGCGCCGGCTTCAGCGGTACTCTACTTGTAAGTAACGAATATTAGGTTTGATGATCCCGAAGGACCAATAAGTAATAACACTACTGATTTGAAGTCGGGTCGACTTTTTACATTCTCCACACAGAACTAAACAAACGCTAGTCTGAATGTCAATTAATAGTGAAATATGGATCCCTTGGAAACAACAAACACTAATAAGAGGGAGAAGTAGCAGCCTCGGTTTGATTGAATCTGTCCATGAGGGGTAATATAAGCCTCTCACGTCCCTAGCACCAGCTTAAGTGGTATTCTACTTTAAACCCACAAATAATGGGATTCTCCAGTCTTAGAATGTCACCATTAGTCTGACGTTCCAATCCGACGAAGGAGGCTAGTGGAAAGTGTCTTTCCCAAAAACTCACCGACGAAAATTAGTGATGCCGGTGAGGCTTGAACCCGGGTCCTGCGGATTTCAAGTACACCGTGTTTTCCAATGAGCAACTCCAGCTCATATCACTGAAGTATGAAGGAACGAAGTTCTTAAAAAATGTGCCTGTCGCACAACTTTGAAGAAAAGAGAAAAATAACATTTGGAAGAAATGATTTAGCAGTCATTATGACAGTCTTCCTACAAAAACAAACAGAAAAAAGACTCAAGTTGTAAGAGACATATATCTCTTGTTTATCAGTTAACCACACAAAACAAACACACACAAATGGGAAATTAAGAGTTTTGCTCAAAGCCGCATGCTCCAGTTAAACAAAACCATTCACCAATATACTCAATATAACAATTTAGCGTACCGAATTTGCACTTGATCTAAAAAAAAATAGTCAGTTATTGAGAGCGGTGTATTTGGGGGAAAAACATAATTTTGACACCTAGTCAAAATAATTGAGAGGCTCTTGTCTCTGTCGAATATGTTTCCGCACACATTTCAATTCAAAACAATGCTAAGGAATATCAAAATTGCATCGTTTGGGGTTTTTCTAAATTGTAAATACAAACGTTTTGCTACTCGCCTACATGACTTTATGTGTTGCACGTACAAACAGAAACCTTCCCTATATTTCTTTCCAAAAGCAGGCAGAACACTTGGCAAGGGATGTGAAATCAATCAGACTTTAAATATTCTACTCAAATAACGATTACTTCTGTCACGGACAAGGATGATACAGCATGCTACTAAAATGTGCCATGTGATTCGTTGATATTTTTTTCATTTTTTATTTGTCAAGTTGCCTTCGGATTCCTTGACTTATACTTTAAAAGTTTGAGACGGGGCATTCTGAATATGTCATAGTTTAAAGTTTAGGGAAGATATACTTTATTATTTTAAGAGGTTTAGACGTTGCTTTCTTGATATTTCCTAGTTTAAAGTTTAAGAATTCTATACTTCAACATTTAGCAGTTTGGGATGGCGCTTTCTTGATAATCTCTACTTCAACATTTAATAGTTTGGGATGGCGCTTTCTTGATAATCTATACTTCAACATTTAACAGTTTGGTATGGCGCTTTCTTGATAATCTATACTTCAACATTTAACAGTTTGGTATGGCGCTTTCTTGATAATCTATACTTCAACATTTAGCAGTTTGGGATGGCGCTTTCTTGATAATCTATACTTCAACATTCAACAGTTTGGGATGACGCTTTCTTGATAATCTATACTTCAACATTTAACAGTTTGGTATGGCGCTTTCTTGATAATCTATACTTCAACATTTAGCAGTTTGGGATGGCGCTTTCTTGATAATCTATACTTCAACATTTAGCAGTTTGGGATGGCGCTTTCTTGATATTTCCTAGTTAAAAATTTAAGAAAGATATACTTTATCATTTTAATAGTTTGAGACTGCGCTCTCTGGATATTTCGTAGATTGAGATTAAGAAAGATATACATTTTTAGCCAAAGGCTTATTATTAACACTGTCCATGTTATATCTCGAGGGAAACTTAGAGATGTACACAGACGGCTGGTGAGACAGAGAATCGAACCAACAGCCATTGCTCTATTTATGCAAGACCATTAAGTGTAATGGAAGGGCTTCAGTTTATTACAAAAGCGTTCGTGTTGGTATCTTTGATGAATAATGTACAGAGCTGTATTATTCACGGGCACGCGGTTAAACTGAACCACGCCCTGGTTGCCAAACCAGTGGATTTTTATTTGGGATTTAGCCTCATGGATTGCTTCAGTGTGTGCAAGGATGACACTAGATGTGTGTCCTTCAACTACGTAGAAGTCACAAAGAGATGTGAAATGCTGGATGTCAATCATTGCGAGGCATATCAAGCATTTATTCACCTAAACGGTTCAAACCATTATGCGATGCTCTGTTTGCCGGTTAATAGGGTAAGACAGTCTGTTCTGTATCGAATGGAGAAGTAAAATTATAATTAATGCAGTAACATTCCATGTTTTATTCTTATTTCAACTAATTCCCGAATTTAAAGTGATTTAGATACAAAATGAAGTGTTTGAACTATATCGTTTTTCGCACACTTTTTTCAATTTTCTAATTCATGCATTTCTTGTCCGTTAATTGAATTTAAATTGTCGTCATTTACAGTAATATAGTTTTCTAAAACATCATTGTGTACATCTTGAAAAAATGTACCATGATGAAACCGATACTACAAATAAGAAGTGTACCATCTCACAGAAAGAATCGCGACTGAAAAGCGCAACTTACTCCTATATATAAGTTTCGTATTTGTTCTTTTCATGTATGTGTAACCCTGATGAATGCGTCAGCCGAAAGCGCTTGGGTTTTATAAACTGCAGCACTATAGAAATGTGTTTTGTTTTCACCATCTAATAATTTATTCTAACATTTTCATATTCTCTCGGGGATCCAGTGCTTTTTGGAAGATATTTTGTAGATGTATGCATTTTCTAATTCTTATATATATATATTAAATAAAAAAAGTGTAGGAGAGTGGAGTTTTGGAAACGGCCGAACACGGTAAATACGAAATATTGCAGTCTCGGTTTGACTAAGACTGTTCATGAACGGTAGTGACATATGCTTGCTACCGTTCACGCCCCCTAGCCCCAGATTGAGCAGAACTCGCGATTGAAAAGCACAACTTAGTTATTATATATTAAATCGCGACTGAAACAATAAATAAAATGTGTTTATATGGTGTTTTACGTGCTTTTCAACACATGTAAGGTTATATATGACGGTCGATTACTTTTTTTGTGGTGGAGGCAGACCATGCACTTTCCTGGTAGGACCAGTACTGTATACCTCCCGCCATCCGTAAGAATCGACAGTTACTCCCTTTACTTGCTTTATAATACGTATTAATATGACGCAAACAATGATCGTGGTAGACCTTTAACTAACTGTTTGGGACAATTTGTTCGCAGTGTAATATTAAAGCATCTGCGAAAATTTATCAAAAAGCAAAACATTTTATCTTCAACCCAGATTATCTTTAAAGGAATGTCTCGGACATCAGCCCATATTTTTGTAATAAAACAGTGTTGTTATTTTTTGTTCTATACTTTGAAAATATAACCCATACCGTTACAATTGGGAAATTTAGCATGTTTTTTCTTTCGAATGGAAAAGATACAGTAACAGATTCATAATTGTATCTTTAACACTGTCGAACAGTACACCAATGTCAACAGAGACATCACAAATCGTTTTAGTAATGAATACTTGTTACACTTTTGCTACTTGTGTTATCTAAAAATTAGAAATAAATGAATTGTTGGTCATCGGGAATATGACCGAATAACAGCTCTAAAACAGACTAAAATACTGTTAAAAACATTGATTATCAAAGGAAGATATAAATTAATACCTCGGGTCTTCATGGTATTTGTGTTATCTGTATGAAAAATAAAGTGGAAACCGAGTGTAACATTACCGAATGGTCTCTGTTACATTTTATTATCAAATAGTCGCTCTATGATGAATCAAGGATGGCCATTTTTAAATAATAAAACATAAATTTGCAAACTTTGAAAGTATTTCAAGTAATGAAATGATTTGAGTTATAATTCATAATAATGCATGTTGATACTTAGAACATTTAAAGAGATGTTGAACAAATCTCTAAACAAAAGAATAGACGAAATGGAGTGATATCATATTGACTGTTAATATACATTACTTTGTCTATGAAAGGAACGTGTCATGTTACTCATTATGTAATATTTTGTGTTGCATTACGTGGTCCGAGTATTAACTTTCATACCCCATCCAAGAAGCGAAAACGGGGTTGGCTGTGGTATGAAATAAAACCTTCAGGCTTAAAAAGTTTGCATATTTTATAATTAAAACATTTAATAGTTAATTTTAAACAGGTTATTGCATTTTTTCATTAAAAAATATTTTTAAACATGTTTTTTTGTCGAAATATCCGTTAAAATATCCTGCTAATATAAGCTTTCCCATCGCTTAATGGAATTAAGGCGGGATCGCGTAATAGTATACTACCCGATGGTGATTTAAACATATTTTACTGACATATATGTACAAGTACAATGCAATCGGGTCGGGCCATAAGTGCAACCAACCCGATGTTCATATGCATAATTTTGAATTTGCATTTACTAGCTTATATTTCATTTACTAGCTTATATTTCATTTACTAGCTTATATTGCCCTCCGCGCAATACTTGCTATATTCTGTTATTTTTACATATTGAGTTATGCCTACTTACTTTAATTTCGAATAGGTGGTTCCACTACTAGAACCTTTAAAGGTTCTGAGTTTATTGTGTAATCACTCTACGGCTATCTTGTCTTAATCTGCAATATTTTTTATATTTATTGTGTTTGACGGTTTCCAAATTTCGCTTTTCATTCTCGATTTCGATTAATCACCGTAAATTACTTACAGAATGCTAGACAAGCGAAGACAACATGTTTGGAATCAGGTTTATGCACTGCACAGAAGAATGCCGTAAGTACATTTTTGTTCCATCTATAGAGATCAGATGTATTACTCTTGCAAAACGTTTTACAGTATACATGTTTGATTATACATTAAAAAAGGACAAATGGCAATCTTGAAATTTGAAGCATTAAAAGTAAGCATCTGGATTCATTAACCATGTATATTTTGACTTTAAATCTGCTTGCGTATATTTACATTATTTTTTTTCTTCGTTATTATTCCAGTGTTTACATATTTTACTGGTACACTATTACCAACAGTCAGTAACAGGTAAATATATTACAATTTGCGTTAAAATATTCTAATAATTGATATCAAAGATTGAACAGATTGAACAGATGCAAGTTATGTAGAAAACTAATGGGACGCAACGAGTTTTAAAAATATCAAAATGGTCGTGCGTCCAAATTACATTTGATTTTTCCTATGTGAGCAGGGGGCGTCCGTGGCCGAGTGGTTAACGTCTCTGACTTGAAATCACTTGCCCCTCACCGCTGTAGGTTCGATCCCTCAAGGGCCTATGAATCTTTATGTGAGGAAGCTATCCAGCTGGCTTTCGGAACGTTGGTGGTTCTACCCAGGTGCCCGCCCGTGCACGAAAATTGCCCGGAGGGGCAACTGCGGGCAACTGCGGTCTTCCTCCACCAATGGAAGCTGGAAAGTCGGCAAATGACCTTAGCTGTTGGTGCGACTATAAAATCCAATTCAATCAATTCAATCCTATGTGAGCATGTTTAACTTTACACTTGAGCAACATACATTGTTTTAAATGGTTTCTGACTTCTTTCCATTTGACGACGGGAAAATATTTAAGACCTATTATGATGTTAGCAAACTCCTGAATGCATAAAGTTAAGAATTAGGAAAATGTGAGGCCTCTATAGCCCAGTGGTAGAGCACTGGGCCCACAAGCGGAAGGTCGTGGGTTCAAACCCGCCGGATGCTGGTCTCTCCATTATCATCTTTCATTTATTCATTGCTTATCATTCATTACCATTCGGCAAAAATCCACCTTCTCGGCCCTCAAATTTGATTCATGAGTAGTACCTCACTGCTGTCTTGTGACGATGTTAGGCCGACGTTCACTGAAAGAAGGGAAGCTGTAGACAGAAATTCGTTGGTTCTTCGTATGGCGCGTCTAAAGTATGCAGTGGCCAGTAGCTTAGTAGTGGCATAGTAGCTTGAATGGAGTACCATGGAGTACCATGGAGTACTAGGGGGAGGCTGTTTCACAGCAATAGACAATAACAGAAGACATATCAGCAATGTCCCAGAAACAGTACAATCCGAAGGAAAAAAGAGAAAAATCAGGTGAACTGCGGGTGAACAGCGAGAGTCGTCGCAGAAACGGAATATACAGCGAGGCTTCAGCAAAAAGTATGTCAGAACAGATCACCATCTAGTAGGAGGGACAACAGCAGAGCTGGCGGAAGACGGAGTGAGGGGAGGCGAAAGAAAGGAGCAGATAAAAGGGGTTGAGAAGGTGGGCCAAAAAAAAAAAAAAAAAAAAAAAATGGTCCTATAGAAATCACAGCACTCAAAAGCAATATCACCGTAGGTCCGCACTGCACCACAAACAAAAAGCAAAACAATGACAATACACAAAACGACGAGTTTTGACGACATGGTTACCAACGACTTGGAACGGTCAGTATAATGCCTACTGGTTAGCTTATCCTATAGAAAGCACAGCACCAAAACGCAATGGTAGGTCCGCACTACACCACAAACAAAGAGCAAAGAGCAAATAAAATATGCAACGAAAAGGACAATACATAAACCAACGTCAGGCCTTTTTCTACTATTCTCACGCGACTATCGGACCCGTTCCCAATGCCAAATATAGGTCAAATGTACAAATGTTTACAAGGAAATACTATAAAAATGACAATATTTAAATCATGTATCATGTATTGAAACCAGGCAATTAAAACAACCCGATATTTATGTACAACTAACTTATGAAAATTCCCAATTTGAGGCGTAAAGCGATTAAATTTTTTCCCAATTCGGCAAAATTTACGGCGTAAATTTTCCCAATTTGTCCAGGGTCTTTTTCCCAAAATGGGCAGAAAAAGGCCTGAACGACTGGTGAAGACATGGTTGCCGACTTCGAACGTTTAGTAGGAAATAAGGCCTACTGGTTAGCTTACATATGGACTAAACAGCAATTTGGGCACAGTGTTGAGATTACCACAGTATCCCACAATTACAAAGTATTTGTAAATAAATCTGACCTTGTCAGCAATGACATCCGAATTGCCTCAATCCCTTTACGTCTTGGAGTAGAACGTTTATTTAAATAGTACTATAGTATTAATATAAGTCGGAGTGGACAACTGTATCGCTTCAAAAAGAAGTTTCAATTTGGAATATGTATGGTTCGGTCAACATTGTTTCGCCCTTGTGTATCTAATGCTAATTTTAATTCAGAAAAAGTTTACCCCCACAGCTAGAAATGTTATATCAACATGAAAGTGTCTGTGATCTCTTCCTAACATGTTGTAGATTTAGCACCTATTAGGAATAAATCAATGTATGCAATGGAAAATCATGTACAAAGTAGAAACATGGAACTATGTTTTGTGTCTAACTCCATATGTAGGGCACGAGTATTTAATGGAAGTTAATAGTACTCTGGGTCCTTTTAATGTGTTCGGGTGCAACGTAAATTGAGTAATTTCTAATTAAAATATAGGCGAGCTTCATATCGAGTCAATGTCAGGCCGACGTGGCACAACTACATGTGAAGGAAGCGACGAATGCCCGCAAAACATGACATGTGACGTCAACGTGTGTCGTTGTATGGATGGGTTAATGATGGACAGTGAAGGAACATGTGTAAAAGGTAACATTTATGCGTGTGGCATCGCCATAATTCTAATTGATTTGCATTTATCTTGAGGTTATTTCTAAAATTGTCAATTGTCTCCCGGCCTTCTCAGTAATACCAGTTAGTTACTATAACTCATATTTTAAAACCATTAACATTAGAAATAACAGGTAGATATATATTTCTGGAATTCTATAAATGTATAAGTTGTCATTGTTCTTTTTACTGCTTTTCCTTTTCATTTTTTAAAACTTAGTAAAGTTGATTCTTCTCTTCTTTCTTTTGTAAATTTATATTTACCACCATGTGATATTTCAGTGAGTTCAAACCTTCTTTTAAAAGAGACTATTTCCGGCGTTTTGTATGGGGTGGGGAGTGAGATAATTTATATTGCTAGATAGGCACACAGTTTCGTACGGAAGGGAAGAAATATAAAAAGATCGGACAGGGAAAGTAGCATTCAAGGAGGACAGTCAACCAAAAAACACAGAAACAAACACGCAAACAGACAAACAAAAAGGCAGAAATAATAATAAATGCAAACGACATCACAAACACAAAAGGGTTGACAATAGGGCTACCCCCTTGGAACGGTCAGTGGCAAAGTAGGCCACTGGGGTTTTAAACCGGTTCTATTGTGCACCAAACCTCACACTTACCCTACTGTCATCTCATTAAAACAGGACAGTGTAAATAAAGAAATTCCCGCCATGATCTAATCTCTAACCAACAAGTTTCATTCACTTAAAAATATACACTTGAGCTACTCGGTCAATGATAATTTAGCAGTAAATAAACAAGCGATTGGGTGAACGGTTTACCCCACCCGCCCCCACCCCACCCACCCCCACGCCGTGGAAACATATGGTATTTGATATCTAATACATTTACGTACATATATGTAGATATGAAGTTTTTACGAACTAATAATGCATAAGTGTTGTGTTGTGTATACCTTCGAACTAAAGGTGACATTTTACTGTACATGTATTTTTTTCTATTAGAGCCTCAATATAAAACATGTACGCCTCTGTTCCTTACCGTCAACAGTATTAAATTACTGTTCAATTCGGGATTTTCTCAAGACCTAAACATGTAAGATCGCAGTTGGATGCCTCTGTTCCTTACCGTCAACAGTATTAAATTACTGTTCAATTTGGGATTTTCTCAAGACCTAAACATGTAAGATCGCAGTTGGATGCCTCTGTTCCTTACCGTCAACAGTATTAAATTACTGTTCAATTCGGGATTTTCTCAAGACCTAAACATGTATGATCGCAGTTGGATGCCTCTGTTCCTTACCGTCAACAGTATTAAATTACTGTTCAATTCGGGATTTTCTCAAGACCTAAACATGTAAGATCGCAGTTGGATGCCTCTGTTCCTTACCGTCAACAGTATTAAATTACTGTTCAATTCGGGATTTTCTCAAGACCTAAACATGTATGATCGCAGTTGGATGCCTCTGTTCCTTACCGTCAACAGTATTAAATTACTGTTCAATTTGGGATTTTCTCAAGACCTAAACATGTATGATCGCAGTTGGATGCCTCTGTTCCTTACCGTCAACAGTATTAAATTACTGTTCAATTTGGGATTTTCTCAAGACCTAAACATGTAAGATCGCAGTTGGGTGCCTCTGTTCCTTACCGTCAACAGTATTAAATTACTGTTCAATTCGGGATTTTCTCAAGACCTAAACATGTATGATCGCAGTTGGATGCCTCTGTTCCTTACCGTCAACAGTATTAAATTACTGTTCAATTTGGGATTTTCTCAAGACCTAAACATGTAAGATCGCAGTTGGATGCCATTTATTACCAACACATTGTCATCATCTTTGGATTTAAAAAAATCCTTATTACCAGAATTCGCATTGTGAAACCCCATAAAAAGATGTTTGTCTGAAGTTATATTTCTTTCAAAATTACTATACCCCGGCATATTGAATCAGCGATGACGTAGCAATCTATATATTGTTTCAGACTACGGGCACATTGGAACAGAGTTTGTATTAGGATTTGGAGAGAACAGCAGAAGACAATCCAGCGCTGAAGAACTAGTGCTGCACATTGCATCATACTCCTCGGAAAACGTCACAGTCCACGTGACGTCACCAGCGATAGTGTCCATTATATCGGGGCAGTTAAGTCCCGGTGAATGTATAAAGGTATATATAAATGTATATTCTATCACACGCATACTAGTATGTTTGTATTTTATGTAATACTTTTGTCAATTACAGAATTGTACGCTTAAAATAGAACTCGATTGTTTTGTTTGTTTTCAGTTATAGGACTGACCCGAAAATATGTAGTAGTTGCAACTCAGCTCAAGTTACATGATAATCAGCTTGGTGTGGGCATAAAATGGCAATAAATCACCTAATGTGCCTGCTAATGAGCTAAAACTGTGTCCATGCAGAATAAATTGTTAGAAGTATATATCACTACCTTATATCTATTTGCAGATAGCATTTTGTTGCACCAACTTATTTCTAATTATTTAATTGCCTATCTGCAGTCAGATAATTGATTCCCTGCTGTGCAAAAATGGGTATTTTATTGCTCTGGGGTCAGTTAATTATATAGATGAATTATAGAGATTCTCAATAAACAGAGGAAACTCGGGTCAGTCCTAGAACTGTTTTGCTACTTTACAATTGGAAATAGTTTTGTGTTTATTGATTATTGTGACTGGAATGGTACAGATAGATAGATCTCTGATGATAAGTACTGCTTCGTTCCAAAAATAGTAAAATGAACCAATTCAGCAGGGTCTCGGCTGGAACTATATGTACATTTGTAGAAAGCATTTGGGTCAGTCCGAGGCTTTATTTATACTGAATATTCCTAGTAACAACATTAAACGTTTGACAGAAAATACAGTGGTCCAGAGAAGTATTTGGTTCTACGAAGTATAATTCAAAACTAATTGATTTTTCTTAGAGTTTAGGTCTCGTAATAATACCGAAAAGGGGATCCCTTGGAAGAAACAAACACAAACAAGAGATAAAAGTAGCAGACTCGGACTTATTGAGTCTGTTCATGAGAGGTAATGTTAAGTGCAACACCTCTCACGCATCCTAGTACCGGCTTAAACGATATTCTACTTCAAGCCACAAAGATTGGGCTGGATGATCTCAAAGGACCAATAAGTAATAACACAACTGATTTGTAGTCGGGGCAACGTTTTATGGCCGTCACACTGCCGTCACAACATACTCTCAGAACCGTTTAGTTTATGTACCCTTTCATTGTCTGTTGTTGTGTCTCGTCATTTCGCTAGCATTATTAGTTTTATCCACGCATTATTGTCTAAATTGACGAATATTCATGGACCATATTGCAAAAGCAGGCATAAATCTCGAACTGGAAATATAGTATTCACAGAACACAGTCATTCAAAAAATAATAATAAAACAAAACATAAAAAACACTAGCGGATACAGGGGGCGCACCCGGCGCGCGCCTCCCACCTAAAAATACCGGATCATACATGTATGTCCACGTTACTGTAGATAAAATATCAAACAATTTCTATGCACGCCCTCAGTATAAAAACCCCTATCAATGCACTACCGCAACCGTTTTATGAGGCTAGAACGGACCCGAAAATTGACAAAAATCTTACACCCACCATCAAACAATTTCGATGCACGCCCTCGGTATAAACAATTGTCTCGCTCTATTCGCTCGCTCGACTCATAATGGCTAATGAGTGGTTTAATTAACACATTGTTAAATCCTTTTATTTCAAAACGGACATTTTACCCTGTCAATGAACAACCGCAACCGTTTTATGAGGCTAGGAACGGACCCGAAAATTGACCAAAATCTTACGCCCCCCATCAAACAATTTCGATGCACGCTCTCAGTATAAAAGCAATTCTCGCTCGCTCGACGCATAATGGCTAATGAGTGGTTTAATTAACACAATGTTAAATCCTTTTATTTCAAAACGGACTTTTTTACCCTATCAATGCACTTCCGCAACCGTTTTATGAGGCTAAAACGGACCAGAAAATTGACCAAAATCTTACGCCCCCCGTCAAACAAGTTCGATGCACGATCTCAGTATAAAAACAAATCTCGCTCGCTCGACGCATAATGGCTAATGAGTGGTTTAATTAACACATTGTTAAATCCTTTTATTTGAAAACGGTCTTTTTTACCCTATCAATGCTCTACCGCAACCGTTTTATGAGGCTAGGAACGGACCCGAAAATTGACCAAAAGCTTACGTCCCCCCATCAAACAATTTCGATGCACGCCCTCAGTATAAAAGAATTTCTCGCTCGCTCCGCTCGCTCGACGCATAATGGCTAATGAGTGGTTTAATTAACACATTGTTAAATCCTTTTATTTCAAAACGGACTCTTTTACCCTATCAATGCACTACCGCAACCGTTTTATGAGGCTAGAACGGACCCGAAAATTTACCAAAATCTTACACCCACCATCAAACAATTTCGATGCACGCCCTCAGTATAAACAATTGTCTCGCTCTATTCGCTCGCTCGACGCATAATGGCTAATGAGTGGTTTAATTAACACATTGTTAAATTCTTTTATTTAAAAACGGACTTTTTTACCCTATCAATGCACTACCGCAACCGTTTATGAGGCTAGAAACGGACCCGAATATTGACCAAAATCTTACTCCCCCATTAAGCTGAAATCCTGGGTCCGCCCCTTAAAAATACACGGATAAATTACTAACAAGTTTTTAGGGTGCACCGAACGTTACTCTTTCTTCCCCTTCTAGCATTCCATTTAAACGGGAAAGGGTAAATAAGGACATCCCCGCCAGGCTATATTCTCTAACCATCTAGGCCGCATTACTAGGCAATATGCAAGTCAAACACAGATCATATATATATGTGTGTGTGCGCCTGCGTGTTGCGTTGACATTTAGTTTGATCCACTCCGAATTGGAACCGTATGTGATATTGAACAAAGATGTTTACGCTCGTGTTTGTATACGTTTGTGGATTGTTTTAAAGTGAAATGAAATGCATTTTATTTGTCGCTAGGTATTATATGAAGTCAACCGATGAGATTACATTTTAGTCACATAGTTCACATTTGTATTATGAAACTACGGCATGACGTTATCAGAAAGCTTACAAGCGATGACATGTGTCCATACTTAATACTTCCCATCTTAATTCCACTAAACTGAAACCAAACTGTTTGCAATCCTTTAAACAACCTAAATGTACATACAAATAGTTATTATGTTATTATTACAAGTGTTCCTGTTGTAGATACTACTACCTGACATTCGTGTGACAACTGACGGACAAATAGAAGCTCGAGGAATTCGAATCGTGGCCTCAGGACGAGTGTCTGTAACAGCGGTAAACGGCAAACGGCATGGTATAGACTCATTTGATGTCATGCCTTTGGAGTTCGCCGGCACACAATATCGGGTGATGTGTCCGCCTATTAACGGTCAACTAAGCCAATTGCTGATTGTATCAACGGAGGCTCTGAACACCATACGCTTTACCACTCCCGATATAACCACGTTTTCAGCACTCATTAATGGCCATACATACGGTCCGAATGAAGAGTTTGTCGTTACTTTAAGCGAGCTTGAGACATATCGCATTTCTTCAGCACATGATTTTTCTGGTATAACAATTTACAGTTTAAAGGCTGTCATCCTCACTGTCGGATCTCCTGCGGCGGGCATCAATTTATATCAGTCATCTGCAGACAATCTCGAGGCTTTACTGCCTGATGTTAAAACGTTGGGAAAAGCTCATATAATCTTCTCCTCGCCCGGGAGTTGGAGGCCTAAAACATACAAATTGATGTCCGTGGAACCGAACACTAACATCCAAATACGTAAGCAAGATGGTACCGACAACGCCTTTGTGATGCTTGGTAGAGCAGGTTCCACGTTCGTATTTCGACTGATCGAGAAGTATGGCTCAGTAATTTCTGACAAACCAGTCATTGTGACTGGTTATCTTGAAACTGAATTATCATCTGACCCATCTTCAGTTATATTCCCATCCGTAGAGCAGTTTTCAAGAATGGAATTACGCTTTCAAACAATCAACCGCCCCGAGAAATCTAATTCATCGCATTACTTAACAATAGCCATTAAGGAGGAGTTTACGACTGGTCTGCTGCTTGATGGACTTAATATTGAGAAGTATCATGCTGTCTGGTTCCCGGTACCCGGATTAGAACAGTATGTGGCAACATCCATCCAGGTGGCGCATACAACGCACTTGCTGTCTCACGTGAGTGGCCATCCACCAGTACTTGCGGTTTGCTATGGGTTTTATAGAAGGGAAACCTATGCATACGTGATTGGTAGAAGTTATCGAAATCTTATGACTGACGACAATTAAAGGAACAGGATTTTTTTTTTAAACTCACGGAGTCCGTTAGTTTTTCCACATAATTTGTTCAATCATTACTATAACTTATAAGAATAGTTTAAAGCTAATTGTTTAACATATTATTGTTGATTATATTGCACAAATAAAGTATTTAAACCTATGGGCATAAAGAGAGAAAGCAAATATAAATGTTATTTGATTATATGCAAGCAGGTTTAAAGTCAAAACGATACTGGAGAAATAAATCAAAACGCTAATTTCAATGCTTGATAAACACTTCGAGATTGCCGTGCGCCCATTTAATACATAAACAGCATATCTATTTTTTTCACATGTTCATTGAATGGCCGATTGTAATTATGTTTGGTCAAATACATGCCATATGGCGTTGTACTTGTTTGTAAAGAAAGAAATTCAATATTCATTTTGTCAATAATACTTGTTCCTAAAAGAATTTGATGCACCTGTGCATATTATTAATAAAACATGTTGATTTCATTTTTTTTATCTCAAAGTTTAAAATGTATTAAGCCATGGCTTTATATGACGTTTAATTATCAGCCCAGATTAAGCGTAGTACTTGATTCAATACGTACATGCATAGTTTACGATAATTGTCGTCGTATAAACGAATTATTATCATTTTTGGAAAACCAAACGGTTTGAAAAATAGTTTGAATGGTGTTTTGCGTCATTCTAACACATGTAAGGCAATATATGGTGGTCGAACCTTTGGTGGTAGAGACTGGTAGTCACTGTTTATATATTTAGGTGAAGTGCTCGTATTTGATCGTTAAAAAACACAACTGTTACGACAGAAAAATATATTGCGACAGTCCCATATATGTATGCGTTTATTCCTGATTTTTGTATAGTAATATACAAATGAATAACATGTATTTGACATACATTTAAAATGATAATAAAATGTATGTGCTTTTTAAATCTCATATTGAACATAGTCACAATGGATATTTGGCTATAACTCGATAGTATCCGTGATTTTTCGGCAAATGTCGGGGTGAAATAGGCTATACACCTGACCAATAGGCAAGCTAACGCAAATTAGGAATCACGTAAATAGAAACGTATGCGGCACCACAAACACTAGCCCAACATGTTAGACGTCATACAGCAGTTCTTACATAAATTATGTGTTCTTTATTATTATGATATTTATTTTTTCATCTTCATTGCTGCTGTGACGTCTAAATTCTGATGTTCAAAAACACGTAGCAAATGGAAGATATTTCAATATCCATGTTGTTGGCTTTAAATATAAATCAGAGAAGAACAATCTTCAAAAAAGTAAACAACAAGACGAAACGCAAATATAACCACTGATTTCTAGTGTTAAACACAATACTATTTTATATTTTCAACAAATCTGGCAGCTGGTACGCCATGTTGTTTTTCCAAACTGAAAGTTAAACCGAAACCCGAATCGCTGTGGACGAAATTATTTATTTTCTTACATTAGAGTCAACGTTACAAATTCTGTCTCATGACAATTTTGTAAAATAAGCAGACATATAGAGGTCAATTTCTCATTCCTAGGTATTCAAAAACTACATCTCAGTGAAAATACATCGTTACTGACAAGTTAGGAAGTAATGTATATCTTCAGTTGAAATTGATCAATTAATGATTGTATTTATTGATTGTGCACAGGTTTACTCTCAATCGTCCCGACATGGATTGTATATCGAACCGTGCTTCGTTTTTTTAGGACCATGAAGTGAACGACTTCACATTTTGACACAAAATATAAAACGTTAAAAATCATAAAAGACGACATAAAACATGAAATATGCAAAATGCGAATTATTTGTATTTGAATGACTACACAAACACTGAAGTATTGAAAAGGGGGCATCGCCTTGGAACGGTCAGTGGCTAAAAGGCCGCTGGAGTGGGGGTATAGTGGGTGTAGTGGTGTGTGTGTGTGGGGGGGGGGGGGGTTAAACTATGTACAAGGGTGCACCAAACTTCGTTTCAAATAGTATTAGTTATAGAGTTATATCATGCATACAATGAAATATTATTTGTCATTGTTATTTCTGTTTTCAAAACGAATTTCAATATACATGTACTACACTTTGTTGAGAGAGCGTTTGTAACCATGCGTGTATGCAAAGTCAAGTATAGCTCTATGTTAAAACTCGTTATGTTACATTTAACACATGTATTGTTTCATGCAGTTTTGCGTTAAGATGCTTTACACAGCATTTAACACCTGAGGTTCGAAAAGACTTAACAATGAATGAACTAGGCTTTACGTCAGTTGAATTTAGAAATTACTATTTTTTCTCGCAGTTATACCTGATGTATACAGATTCGTAGGTAAATATGATTTATATTAATATCTGCATATGTTTGTTGTAAGCTCAGGTTTACATGTTTTGTTTGTTTTATATGATGTTTTACGTCATTTTCAACACATGTTAGGTTATACAAGAAGGTCGATTTTTTACATTTAAAAGGGCTTTAAAAATAAAATATATGCCTTCGAATCTGTACAATGTCATCAAGACTTGGCTCAATTATGACAGAAGACAGGGTTTTAGATATGTTCAGTATACACCCTGCTTGCCGCATTTGGCATTATGTATAAAATACTTGTAATTGGTCAATTATCTTCATATGAGTCGCCCGGAAAAAGGTCGCAAATGCAATAAAATGATATATAATAACATTACAAATATTGTCCATACATTATTCACAAGATGTTTCGAAACTAGTCGTATTAATGCAAAGTTTATATAATGATAGATTATATATGTGTATAACATTTAAAATTGTTGTAATAGTGATTAAAGGGAATGTAGCGACACAGCCAAATAAGCTCTGTTATTGAGAGTACTGACAAACTTGGAAAAAGGTAAAAGAATGATCAAAATCGGATGACAAACAAAAAAGATATGACCATTTAAAGGTTGTTCTAAAACGAACATGGGAGCCGCCATTTTTAGATCTATGACATCATAGTTCCATATTACCATATATGGAATATTGATAAATATCATTTAAAATGAAGAAAACCACTGCAAATGAATGGTGTTTTTTTTTACTGGTCATATAAAGCATTATTGCCATTACGTATTACATATTTTTCATACAGTTGCTGTCATTTTTCCCTATAAATCAGTAAATTTTCATATGTATAAATATTCCATATATGGTCATTTAGAACCGTGATGTCATTGCTCTCAAAATGGCCGCCTCCATATTCGTTTCAACAGGATCTTCAAATGATCGTATCTTCTTTGTTTATCACCCGATGTTGATAATTCGTTCACCCTTATTCAAGTATTTCAGAACTCTCAATAATAAAGATGGTTTGGTTGTGTCGCTACATTCCCTTTAATTGATCTATCTGGCATATATAGAAGTACAGGTTTAAACTGGATATGCTTGTTACATAATTATTATGTGTGTTACCTTTATATTTGTTGATATTTTAGAGCAGATTGTAAGTCATGGTTAATCAATTCCCTTTTATTTCCGATTTAGAATGTATCTACTTTAAAAACGATTAATTACAAGCATATTGCGATTAGGTTTAGTTACCTACAGTTAAAATGACCGAACTATTCGCACTTAACATAAATTATCGATCAATTATTGATATGTAATTTAAGCCGGGCATCCATTTGTACGTGATCTATGGTCCGTGTCAGTGCATCCATGACGTCCGTCAAAAATCGGACATTGTGCGATTCGTCGCGGACGCGGACACGGACACGGAATTGATCAATAGATGCTTTCCAACATGTTCTCTATATAATCGATTTTTCACTGACACGGACACGGACACGGAGCACGGATCACGTACAAATGGATGCCAGGCGTTAATATCTCCGCTTAAACTGGAACCGGATGCATCGGATTGGTCAATAAATTCCGCCTCGTTCCCAGAAAAGTGGCGGAATCAGCCCGAGGATCGACAACGTGTACCGCTGTGAAACTCTGGCAAGCGGGAATTGACGCTCTACATCATAGCTTAATATATGTATTTAATTATGTATTTGTATACATTCCATAACAGTATAGGGGCGTCCGTGGCCGAGTGGTTAGAGTCTCTGACTTGAGAAGGAATCTTTGTGTGAGAAAGCTATCCAGCTGGCTTGCGGAACGTCGGTGGTTCTACTCAGGTGCCCGCCCGTGCACAAAATTGCCCGGTGGGGCACCTGGGGTCTTCCTCCACCAGTAGAAGCTGGAAAGTCGCCATATGACCTTAGCTGTTGGTGCGACTATAAAATCCAATTCAATTTAAATTCATAATAGTATATGATTGGGCTCTTTGTCCTAATGGATTCAGCGATGATTTGTGAGTCAGATGACACTGCTAAAGTCGCTGGGAGCAACGTACAATCAGTTTCATTATATGCTAGAACGAATATTTCGTCAAATAAATATGATAATGGCACGTGTTTAATATTTCGCTATGTCAACTTGTGTTTCGTTTCGGCAATGAACATACATTAATTTACTAATACTTTGTAAACAGTATAAGAAGAAAGAAGAACAATTATATTGACCATAAAGATGTTCCTAATTATAACATATTTCAAGATCTTGTGGTTCGTTTCGACAAGGGACACATGCCATTATAATAATTGCAGCTTATATTAACCACCATGTATTTACTTTATTATTTGTTTTTGCTCATTTGGTTACTAATGACTAAAAATTAATCTGTGTTGAATATGTAGCAGTTATATGTAGATTTGTATTTATGGTAACTGTAATTTGCACTATATATGTATGCTCTCCTATGCTTGGGGGAAACTAAAGATCTTTCTATCCATCTGTTAAATATATGCGTGTTTATCACGTAATGTGTTAAGTGTTCAGGGCTGGGCAAACACGTGTTCCGCTATCATATTTGCTATTTAGGATCAGTATGTTGAGATGCTCGAAACACAAACAACATTCCATAAATCCATAAATCCTCAATTATGTTACTCAGTATAGTATCTGAAGATACTTAGGAGGTTTAAGTTTTAAATAACTACACTGACTTGTGTTCACTTACTTGTGGACGGCCACGGGGTTAACATGTCACGTTACGTCTATTCTATAAGCAATTTTAAATAATGGATTTCTGTAAAATATGACAAGTATAACTCTAGGCAACATCTAAATGATTGAATTCAAATATTACAAACAAGTCTTTGTTTATTAAAGAGATTAAAGGAGTTCTAGAACTGCAATAGGTTTCCATCCATAAACAAAATGAAAATCGTCATAATGATACTTCAGTGTCATATGTATTGCATATGCATTAAATTAGCACGCATGCACTTTCCAGTTAATTATTGTAATGAAATTGTTTGGTCTTGAAAGATGATGTCTCAGCAAAACAAGAATGTATCAGAGACTTCATCATATGAATTACAATGTACTATTAATGATGTATACTACGAAACTAACCGAGTCGTCTAGCTTTTCTGAGCAACATATGTCATTACCAAAATATTTCAATAACAATAATTAAATCGTACGGAAAACGCGTCCTAGTTTAGTGTTATTGGACATTGAAGTTAAATCTGAAACACATTATGACGGTTGAATTCGTATTTGGATTAACACCCATAATCCTTCCAGGCCTGACCACCTTAAGGTTAAATTACACTAAATCAGCCGGATGTGCTGGCCTGGTGCAGTGTGCTGGCCTGGTGCAGAGGCCAGTCGAAAGTAGATCTGTATTAAAGAGTGCTAATCTTTTTTTCTTTAAAAACTTGTTTTAGTGCAAATTCCTGTTATTTTTTTGGCTGTAACTGCATCCTGGACATGTTGTTTATATTTCAAAAGGGAGCTCATCATGTTTTGACAGTTTTTGATATACATTTCAGAAGTGAAAGTAGACAAAATTGCAATGGGTAAAAATAGCTTTGACCTTTGACCCGGTGTTAGTATACAGCTGAAGAAATGTTTCTTAGAAGATATTCAATCCCGTATTTCCTTGTTTATGTTTAATAGCAGACATGTTTATTTGCATGATAAAGTAAGTTTCCCAAAATTCTAATCAGGTTTGAGCTTTTAACACGTTGACAACATTCTAACGTTACTATGGAAGGGGTATGGAGACTCATTTACGCTGTTATAACCTTAAGTACCGTTACAGTGTCATATGTACAATTACATATATACATACATCACAGCACAAATTCTCCGGCCGCATACATGACGTATGAGACACTGGGGTAACAGTAGATTCAAATAGATTTATATATAATATTATAGGTACTTATGACTATTTATGACTAAGGTAATATATAAGAATTACATGGTAAGTAACTTTGAATTTCAGTCGTATTTTGGCGAGTGTAAGGAAAGTGTAAGAAACCTCTGGCGAGTATTCATCACTTTCATCAGTATTAAACATATAACTGACATTCTAAATGTTGAATCATGTAATTTATTTGCAAACTGATTTGAATAACTTAATTTACATGAAAACGCATAAAAACAACAGCTCTCGTCTGCTGCGGTCAAAATACTAATCACTTGGGTAAAACGTCTAAATGTAAAATGAAAGGAAAGCGTCTATTTAGATCCTGATGTAGAATTACTCTTTTAGTTGTATGATAGCAACATTTCTGAAATGATTGTCCTATAACTGATAATTTTTTAATAGGTTATTTACACTATTTCATTGTATCTAACTTTAACAAGTGAACTTATTTGATGATTGCATTTTGACTTTTGTTTCTAAAATGTGTTATAAGATCAAATTTTCATATCTCAGTTTATCACATAACTTACGGTTTGGGAGTGGAATAAAACCATTCTATATTTTCGATATACGACTAGTTATATAAGTATGCAAATAAGCCTAGTATGCGCTGTCAAAAAAAGTCGACTTTAATCCAATTCCCACGGTTTATGTCGGTTTTGCGTGTTAAAGCGACAGGCAAAATGCAATAAAAGTCGATATGTGAGTTATGTGATAAATATAATCTAACATTCGTTCTCATTCATTATTGAATTTATTAAACTTGTTAGTAAAAATGATATAATGCTGGCAAGAGCCTCGCATTATATCATTTTGCTAACTCGTTTAAAAATTCAATAATGAATGAGTACTCATGTAAGATCCTCTATTTAGTGTGACAGTACTCGTATGAATTTTTTCATTTCAAAAACATATTTGATTCGGTCAGTAAAGAATCATTTTGTCTTAGAGGTGCTACACCAAGAGATAATTTTGCATGCAAAAATGCACCAAATAATTTCGCTGCTGCATAAATGTATGCGATATATTTTCAAGCCTGGAACATTTTTTAAAATAATCTAAAATAGATGAGATGAAACTGAATGTAAACAGAAAATGATTCTTTACTACCGATGATTCTATACACCCTAATGCACTGTATGTTTGTATCAGTTAAGTATGGGTTACACTGGAGATATCATACGTAATGCATTCATCAAATAAAACAGTTTTTGCACCAATATATTGATCTGTTTTTATTTCCTAGTCCATCCAATGTCTATACTGTTCAAACAAAAAGTCATAACTATCTCAATACGTCTCAATAACTATCGCAATACGTCTCAATAACTATCTCAATACGTCTCAATAACTATCTCAATACGTCTCAATAACTATCTCAATACGTTGACTACAGCAGGCCTTGAATTGAATTGAATTGAATGTTGTTTAACGGCTCATCAACACAGTATAGGTTATTTAGAGCCGCCCCAGAGAGAGGGGAAGATCCGGGAACCTGCCCTACTCTAATTATCGAATAGACTCCTATGGTTCTTTTACGTGCTCGGAGGATAGACGGGACCGCCCGGTTTACGTCCCCATCCGACGGACGAGGCTAAGGGAAAGTGTATTGCCCAAGAACACACCGACGAAACTCAGTGGCACCCCGGATGATTGAACCCGGGGCCTCCGGTTACAAATCCGCCGCGCTACCGACCGCACCGCGCTACCGACCGCGATCACGGCACCATAATGTGTAGTGGCCATTTTGCGTATTACGTTTTGTTTGTCAAGCGATAATATGACCATTAACAGAGAAGTTCAATGTTTTTAAAAGGCGATATACTTTATACTTATGTTGTTGATAACATTAGTTTGTATGACTCATGTGTGAACATATCCTGATAAAGGAACAGTTGTGTATAACTGCGCATGTGCAAGTTTATTCAACAGTAGCATTATCGTTTTCAGTAATGATTTAACGCATGCATATTACGACAATTTATAATACATAAAGTACACTAAATTAGTCTTTAGTATGTAAGTTACTGTCAATGATAACCGAATTTGATTAAATAATTGTATATTTGAAGTATATACTTAACAGATAATGTATGGTGCTGAGTCCCATATGCAAGTTTATGGACTGGGCAGTCACACCTAAAATGTTATATGGACCGAAGCGAAGCTGAGGTCCATATAACGTTCTAGGTCTGACTGCCCAGTCCATAAACTTCATATGGACCGAAGCACCATACATTATTTGTTATATATTATACCGAATCTGACCAACAAATTATATTAATACGTTTGATGATTTATTTTGACGTCGTTTTTTTCACACATATAGCTATCGGACCGGGCGCCCGGTCAATATGCAACTTTATGGACCGGATGACGTCACATTAAACACAGAGTGGAATATGCAAATGAGGTGTAATATATGTATATAACTGAATTGAATTGAATTGGATTTTATAGTCGCACCAACAGCTAAGGTCATATGGCGACTTTCCAGCTTCTACTAGTGGAGGAAGACCCCAGGTGCCCCTCCGGGCAATTTTCGTGCACGGGCGGGCACCTGGGTAGAACCACCGACGTTCCGCAAGCCAGCTGGATAGCTTCCTCACATAAAGATTCCTAGGCCCCATGTATAGGAGAGCATATATATATATATTATCACATAACATGTGGTGTGGGAGTGTAATAACACCATTCAATATTTTC
>JAWPHD010019349.1:0-36106 GCA_037043455.1 Cyrtodaria siliqua
ATTACTACTATGAATAATAATCATATGGCCTATCAGATCGCGTAAAAATCTAAGTTATCTCTGTTACTCCTATTTCCCCGTACACGGATTACGTCCCTTGGCAATGAAATGTCACCAAGTATCATTCTGAGTGCCATAGAGTGCCCGTTTTATTTCTGACTTGTGCATATCTGTTGAAAGTACGTATACATATGAAAAACTTACGGTGGAACGCATTGTTGGCTTGTCATGGCTTGTACATGCAACTTCTGGGCTCACTTGAGAAGCGATTAACGTTGTGTCTTGATACAGGTTTGCTGCAATAATTATAACAATAGTCATATTAATAATAATAACAACAAGCCAGATAATATTGTACATATTCTATACGTATTACTATTATGAATAATAATCATATGTACTATCAGATCGCGTAAAAATCTAAGTTATCTCTGTTATTCCTATTTTCCCGTACACGTATTACGTCCCTTGGCAATGAAATGTCAACAAGTATCATTCTGCGTGCCATAGAGCGCCCGTTTCATTTCTGACTTATGCATATCTGTTGAAAGTACGTATACATATGAAAAACTTACGGTGGAACGCATTGTTGGCTTGTCATGGCTTGTACATGCAACTTCTGGGCTCACTTGAGAAGCGATTAACGTTGTGTCTTGATACAGGTTTGCTGCAATAATTATAACAATAGTCATATTAACAATCATAACAACAAGCCAGATAATATTGTACATATTCTATCTGTATTACTATTATGAATAATAATCATATGTACTATCAGATCGCGTAAAAATCTAAGTTATGTCTGTTCTCCTATTTTCCCGTACCCGTATTACGTCCCTTGGCAATGAAATGTCAACAAGTATCATTCTGCGTGCCATAGAGTGCCCGTTTCATTTCTGACTTGTGCATATCTGTTGAAAGTACGTATACATATGAAAAACTTACGGTGGAACGCATTGTTGGCTTGTCATGGCTTGTACATGCAACTTCTGGGCTCACTTGAGAAGCGATTAACGTTGTGTCTTGATACAGGTTTGCTGCAATAATTATAACAATAGTCATATTAACAATCATAACAACAAGCCAGATAACATTGTACATATTCTATACGTATTACTATTATGAATAATAATCATATGGCCTATCAGTTCGCGTAAAAATCTAAGTTATCTCTGTTACTCCTATTTCCCCGTACACGGATTACATCCCTTGGCAATGAAATGTCAACAAGTATCATTCTGCGTGCCATAGAGTACACGTTTCATTTCTGATGTGTGCATATCTGTTGAAAGTGTGTATACATAAAAACTTACGGTGGAACGCATTGTTGGCTTGTCATGGCTTGTACATGCAACTTCTGGGCTCACTTGAGAAGCGATTAACGTTGTGTCTTGATACAGGTTTGCTGCAATAATTATAACAATAGTCATATTAGCAATCATAACAACAAGCCAGATAATATTGTACATATTCTATACGTATTACTACTATGAATAATAATCATATGGCCTATCAGATCGCCTAAAAATCTAAGTTATCTCTGTTACTCCTATTTCCCCGTACACGGATTACGTCCCTTGGCAATGAAATGTCAACAAGTATCATTCTGCGTGCCATAGAGTGCCCGTTTCATTTCTGACTTGTGCATATCTGTTGAAAGTACGTATACATATGAAAAACTTACGGTGGAACGCATTGTTGGCTTGTCATGGCTTGTACATGCAACTTCTGGGCTCACTTGAGAAGCGATTAACGTTGTGTCTTGATACAGGTTTGCTGCAATAATTATAACAATAGTCATATTAACAATCATAACAACATGCCAGATAATATTGTACATATTCTATACGTATTACTACTATGAATAATAATCATATGGCCTATCAGATCGCGTAAAAATCTAAGTTATCTCTTTTTCTCCTATTTCCCCGTACACGGATTACGTCCCTTGGCAATGAAATGTCAACAAGTATCATTCTGCGTGCCATAGAGTGCCCGTTTCATTTCTGACTTGTGCATATCTGTTGAAAGTACGTATACATATGAAAAACTTACGGTGGAACGCATTGTTGGCTTGTCATGGCTTGTACATGCAACTTCTGGGCTCACTTTAGAAGCGATTAACGTTGTGTCTTGATACAGGTTTGCTGCAATAATTATAACAATAGTCATATTAACAATCATAACAAAATGCCAGATAATATTGTACATATTCTATACGTATTACTATTATGAATAATAATCATATGGCCTATCAGATCGCGTAAAAATCTAAGTTAACTCTGTTTCTCCTATTTCCCCGTACACGGATTACATCCCTTGGCAATGAAATGTCAACAAGTTTCATTCTGCGTGCCATAGAGTGCATGTTTCATTTCTGATGTGTGCATATCTGTTGAAAGTGCGTATACATATGAAAAACTTACGGTGGAACTCATTGTTGGCTTGTCATGGCTTGTACATGCAACTTCTGGGCTCACTTGAGAAGCGATTAACGTAATGTCTTGATACAGGTTTGCTGCAATAATTATAACAATAGTCATATTAACAATCATAACAACAAGCCAGATAATATTGTACATATTCTATACGTATTACTATTATGAATAATAATCATATGTACTATCAGATCGCTTAAAAATCTAAGTTATCTCTGTTACTCCTATTTTCCCGTACACGTATTACGTCCCTTGGCAATGAAATGTCAACAAGTATCATTCTGCGTGCCATAGAGTGCCCGTTTCATTTCTGACTTGTGCATATCTGTTGAAAGTACGTATACATATGAAAAACTTACGGTGGAACGCATTGTTGGCTTGTCATGGCTTGTACATGCAACTTCTGGGCTCACTTGAGAAGCGATTAACGTTGTGTCTTGATACAGGTTTGCTGCAATAATTATAACCATAGTCATATTAACAATCATAACAACATGCCAGATAATATTGTACATATTCTATACGTATTACTATTATGAATAATAATCATATGGCCTATCAGATCGCGTAAAAATCTAAGTTATCTCTGTGTCTCCTATTTCCCCGTACACGGATTACATCCCTTGGCAATGAAATGTCAACAAGTATCATTCTGCGTGCCATAGAGTGCATGTTTCATTTCTGATGTGTGCATATCTGTTGAAAGTACGTATACATATGAAAAACTTACGGTGGAACGCATTGTTGGCTTGTCATGGCTTGTACATGCAACTTCTGTGCTCACTTGAAAAGCGATTAACGTTGTGTCTTGATACAGGTTTGCTGCAATAATTATAACAATAGTCATATTAACAATCATAACAACAAGCCAGATAATATTGTACATATTCTATACGTATTACTATTATGAATAATAATCATATGGCCTATCAGATCGCGTAAAAATCTAAGTTATCTCTTTTTCTCCTATTTCCCCGTACACGGATTACATCCCTTGGCAATGAAATGTCAACAAGTATCATTCTGCGTGCCATAGAGTGCACGTTTCATTTCTGATGTGTGCATATCTGTTGAAAGTGCGTATACATATGAAAAATTTACGGTAGAACGCATTGTTGGCTTGTCATGGCTTGTACATGCAACTTCTGGGCTCACTTGAGAAGCGATTAACGTAATGTCTTGATACAGGTTTGCTGCAATAATTATAACAATAGTCATATTAACAATCATAACAACAAGCCAGATAATATTGTACATATTCTATACGTATTACTATTATGAATAATAATCATATGTACTATCAGATCGCGTAAAAATCTAAGTTATCTCTGTTTCTCATATTTTCCCGTACACGTATTACGTCCCTTGGCAATGAAATGTCAACAAGTATCATTCTGCGTGCCATAGAGTGCCCGTTTCATTTCTGACTTGTGCATATCTGTTGAAAGTACGTATACATATGAAAAACTTACGGTGGAACGCATTGTTGGCTTGTCATGGCTTGTACATGCAACTTCTGGGCTCACTTGAGAAGCGATTAACGTTGTGTCTTGATACAGGTTTGCTGCAATAATTATAACAATAGTCATATTAACAATCATAACAACAAGCCAGATAATATTGTACATATTCTATACGTATTACTATTATGAATAATAATCATATGTACTATCAGATCGCGTAAAAATCTAAGTTATCTCTTTTTCTCCTATTTTCCCGTACACGTATTACGTCCCTTGGCAATGAAATGTCAACAAGTATCATTCTGCGTGCCATAGAGTGCCCGTTTCATTTCTGACTTGTGCATATCTGTTGAAAGTACGTATACATATGAAAAACTTACGGTGGAACGCATTGTTGGCTTGTCATGGCTTGTACATGCAACTTCTGGGCTCACTTGAGAAGCGATTAACGTTGTGTCTTGATACAGGTTTGCTGCAATAATTATAACAATAGTCATATTAGCAATCATAACAACAAGCCAGATAATATTGTACATATTCTATACGTATTACTACTATGAATAATAATCATATGGCCTATCAGATCGCCTAAAAATCTAAGTTATCTCTGTTACTCCTATTTCCCCGTACACGGATTACGTCCCTTGGCAATGAAATGTCAACAAGTATCATTCTGCGTGCCATAGAGTGCCCGTTTCATTTCTGACTTGTGCATATCTGTTGAAAGTACGTATACATATGAAAAACTTACGGTGGAACGCATTGTTGGCTTGTCATGGCTTGTACATGCAACTTCTGGGCTCACTTGAGAAGCGATTAACGTTGTGTCTTGATACAGGTTTGCTGCAATAATTATAACAATAGTCATATTAACAATCATAACAACATGCCAGATAATATTGTACATATTCTATACGTATTACTATTATGAATAATAATCATATGGCCTATCAGATCGCGTAAAAATCTAAGTTATCTCTTTTTTCTCCTATTTCCCCGTACACGGATTACATCCCTTGGCAATGAAATGTCAACAAGTATCATTCTGCGTGCCATAGAGTGCATGTTTCATTTCTGATGTGTGCATATCTGTTGAAAGTACGTATACATATGAAAAACTTACGGTGGAACGCATTGTTGGCTTGTCATGGCTTGTACATGCAACTTCTGGGCTCACTTGATAAGCGATTAACGTTGTGTCTTGATACAGGTTTGCTGCAATAATTATAACAAGTCATATTAACAATCATAACGACACACCAGATAATATTGTACATATTCTATACGTATTACTATTATGAATAATAATCATATGGACTATCAGATCGCGTAAAAATCTAAGTTATCTCTGTTTCTCCTATTTCCCCGTACACGGATTACATCCCTTGGCAATGAAATGTCAACAAGTATCATTCTGCGTGCCATAGAGTGCACGTTTCATTTCTGATGTGTGCATATCTGTTGAAAGTGCGTATACATATGAAAAACTTACGGTGGAACGCATTGTTGGCTTGTCATGGCTTGTACATGCAACTTCTGGGCTCACTTGAGAAGCGATTAACGTTGTGTCTTGATACAGGTTTGCTGCAATAATTATAACAATAGTCATATTAACAATCATAACAACAAGCCAGATAATATTGTACATATTCTATACGTATTACTACTATGAATAATAATCATATGGCCTATCAGATCGCGTAAAAATCTAAGTTATCTCTGTTACTCCTATTTCCCCGTACACGGATTACATCCCTTGGCAATGAAATGTCAACAAGTTTCATTCTGCGTGCCATAGAGTGCATGTTTCATTTCTGATGTGTGCATATCTGTTGAAAGTACGTATACATATGAAAAACTTACGGTGGAACGCATTGTTGGCTTGTCATGGCTTGTACATGCAACTTTTGTGCTCACTTGAAAAGCGATTAACGTTGTGTCTTGATACAGGTTTGCTGCAATAATTATAACAATAGTCATATTAACAATCATAACAACAAGCCAGATAATATTGTACATATTCTATACGTATTACTATTATGAATAATAATCATATGGCCTATCAGATCGCGTAAAAATCTAAGTTATCTCTGTGTTTCTCCTATTTCCCCGTACACGGATTACATCCCTTGGCAATGAAATGTCAACAAGTATCATTCTGCGTGCCATAGAGTGCACGTTTCATTTCTGATGTGTGCATATCTGTTGAAAGTGCGTATACATATGAAAAACTTACGGTGGAACGCATTGTTGGCTTGTCATGGCTTGTACATGCAACTTCTGGGCTCACTTGAGAAGCGATTAACGTAATGTCTTGATACAGGTTTGCTGCAATAATTATAACAATAGTCATATTAACAATCATAACAACAAGCCAGATAATATTGTACATATTCTATACGTATTACTATTATGAATAATAATCATATGTACTATCAGATCGCTTAAAAATCTAAGTTATCTCTGTTACTCCTATTTTCCCGTACACGTATTACGTCCCTTGGCAATGAAATGTCAACAAGTATCATTCTGCGTGCCATAGAGTGCCCGTTTCATTTCTGACTTGTGCATATCTGTTGAAAGTACGTATACATATGAAAAACTTACGGTGGAACGCATTGTTGGCTTGTCATGGCTTGTACATGCAACTTCTGGGCTCACTTGAGAAGCGATTAACGTTGTGTCTTGATACAGGTTTGCTGCAATAATTATAACCATAGTCATATTAACAATCATAACAACATGCCAGATAATATTGTACATATTCTATACGTATTACTATTATGAATAATAATCATATGGCCTATCAGATCGCGTAAAAATCTAAGTTATCTCTGTGTCTCCTATTTCCCCGTACACGGATTACATCCCTTGGCAATGAAATGTCAACAAGTATCATTCTGCGTGCCATAGAGTGCATGTTTCATTTCTGATGTGTGCATATCTGTTGAAAGTACGTATACATATGAAAAACTTACGGTGGAACGCATTGTTGGCTTGTCATGGCTTGTACATGCAACTTCTGTGCTCACTTGAAAAGCGATTAACGTTGTGTCTTGATACAGGTTTGCTGCAATAATTATAACAATAGTCATATTAACAATCATAACAACAAGCCAGATAATATTGTACATATTCTATACGTATTACTATTATGAATAATAATCATATGGCCTATCAGATCGCGTAAAAATCTAAGTTATCTCTTTTTCTCCTATTTCCCCGTACACGGATTACATCCCTTGGCAATGAAATGTCAACAAGTATCATTCTGCGTGCCATAGAGTGCACGTTTCATTTCTGATGTGTGCATATCTGTTGAAAGTGCGTATACATATGAAAAATTTACGGTAGAACGCATTGTTGGCTTGTCATGGCTTGTACATGCAACTTCTGGGCTCACTTGAGAAGCGATTAACGTAATGTCTTGATACAGGTTTGCTGCAATAATTATAACAATAGTCATATTAACAATCATAACAACAAGCCAGATAATATTGTACATATTCTATACGTATTACTATTATGAATAATAATCATATGTACTATCAGATCGCGTAAAAATCTAAGTTATCTCTGTTTCTCATATTTTCCCGTACACGTATTACGTCCCTTGGCAATGAAATGTCAACAAGTATCATTCTGCGTGCCATAGAGTGCCCGTTTCATTTCTGACTTGTGCATATCTGTTGAAAGTACGTATACATATGAAAAACTTACGGTGGAACGCATTGTTGGCTTGTCATGGCTTGTACATGCAACTTCTGGGCTCACTTGAGAAGCGATTAACGTTGTGTCTTGATACAGGTTTGCTGCAATAATTATAACAATAGTCATATTAACAATCATAACAACAAGCCAGATAATATTGTACATATTCTATACGTATTACTATTATGAATAATAATCATATGTACTATCAGATCGCGTAAAAATCTAAGTTATCTCTTTTTCTCCTATTTTCCCGTACACGTATTACGTCCCTTGGCAATGAAATGTCAACAAGTATCATTCTGCGTGCCATAGAGTGCCCGTTTCATTTCTGACTTGTGCATATCTGTTGAAAGTACGTATACATATGAAAAACTTACGGTGGAACGCATTGTTGGCTTGTCATGGCTTGTACATGCAACTTCTGGGCTCACTTGAGAAGCGATTAACGTTGTGTCTTGATACAGGTTTGCTGCAATAATTATAACAATAGTCATATTAACAATCATAACAACAAGCCAGATAATATTGTACATATTCTATACGTATTACTATTATGAATAATAATCATATGGCCTATCAGTTCGCGTAAAAATCTAAGTTATCTCTTTTTCTCCTATTTCCCCGTACACGGATTACATCCCTTGGCAATGAAATGTCAACAAGTATCATTCTGCGTGCCATAGAGTGCACGTTTCATTTCTGATGTGTGCATATCTGTTGAAAGTGTGTATACATAAAAACTTACGGTGGAACGCATTGTTGGCTTGTCATGGCTTGTACATGCAACTTCTGGGCTCACTTGAGAAGCGATTAACGTTGTGTCTTGATACAGGTTTGCTGCAATAATTATAACAATAGTCATATTAACAATCATAACAACAAGCCAGATAATATTGTACATATTCTATACGTATTACTATTATGAATAATAATCATATGTACTATCAGATCGCGTAAAAATCTAAGTTATCTCTGTTACTCCTATTTTCCCGTACACGTATTACGTCCCTTGGCAATGAAATGTCAACAAGTATCATTCTGCGTGCCATAGAATGCCCGTTTCATTTCTGACTTGTGCATATCTGTTGAAAGTACGTATACATATGAAAAACTTACGGTGGAACGCATTGTTGGCTTGTCATGGCTTGTACATGCAACTTCTGGGCTCACTTGAGAAGCGATTAACGTTGTGTCTTGATACAGGTTTTCTGCAATAATTATAACAAGTCATATTAACAATCATAACGACACACCAGATAATATTGTACATATTCTATACGTATTACTATTATGAATAATAATCATATGTACTATCAGATCGCGTAAAAATCAAAGTTATCTCTTTTTCTCCTATTTTCCCGTACACGTATTACGTCCCTTGGCAATGAAATGTCAACAAGTATCATTCTGTGTGCCATAGAGTGCACGTTTCATTTCTGACTGGTGCATATCTGTTGAAAGTACGTATACATATGAAAAACTTACGGTGGAACGCATTGTTGGCTTGTCATGGCTTGTACATGCAACTTCTGGGCTCACTTGAGAAGCGATTAACGTTGTGTCTTGATACAGGTTTGCTGCAATAATTATAACAATAGTCATATTAACAATCATAACAACAAGCCAGATAATATTGTACATATTCTATACGTATTACTATTATGAATAATAATCATATGGCCTATCAGTTCGCGTAAAAATCTAAGTTATCTCTTTTTACTCCTATTTCCCCGTACACGGATTACATCCCTTGGCAATGAAATGTCAACAAGTATCATTCTGCGTGCCATAGAGTGCACATTTCATTTATGATGTGTGCATATCTGTTGAAAGTGTGTATACATAAATACTTACGGTGGAACGCATTGTTGGCTTGTCATGGCTTGTACATGCAACTTCTGGGCTCACTTGAGAAGCGATTAACGTTGTGTCTTGATACAGGTTTGCTGCAATAATTATAACAATAGTCATATTAACAATCATAACAACAAGCCAGATAATATTGTACATATTCTATACGTATTACTATTATGAATAATAATCATATGTACTATCAGATCGCGTAAAAATCTAAGTTATCTCTGTTACTCCTATTTTCCCGTACACGTATTACGTCCCTTGGCAATGAAATGTCAACAAGTATCATTCTGCGTGCCATAGAGTGCCCGTTTCACTTCTGACTTGTGCATATCTGTTGAAAGTACGTATACATATGAAAAACTTACGGTGGAACGCATTGTTGGCTTGTCATGGCTTGTACATGCAACTTCTGGGCTCACTTGAGAAGCGATTAACGTTGTGTCTTGATACAGGTTTGCTGCAATAATTATAACAATAGTCATATTAACAATCATAACAACAAACCAGATAATATTGTACATATTCTATACGTATTACTATTATGAATAATAATCATATGTACTATCAGATCGCGTAAAAATCTAAGTTATCTCTTTTTCTCCTATTTCCCCATACCCGGATTACATCCCTTGGCAATGAAATGTCAACAAGTATCATTCTGCGTGCCATAGAGTGCACGTTTCATTTCTGATGTGTGCATATCTGTTGAAAGTGAGTGTACATATGAAAAACGTACGGTGGACCGCATTGTTGGCTTGTCATGGCTTGTACATGCAACTTCTGGGCTCACTTGAGAAGCGATTAACGTTGTGTCTTGATACAGGTTTGCTGCAATAATTATAACAATAGTCATATTAACAATCATAACAACAAGCCAGATAATATTGTACATATTCTATACGTATTACTATTATGAATAATAATCATATGGCCTATCAGTTCGCGTAAAAATCTAAGTTATCTCTTTTTCTCCTATTTCCCCGTACACGGATTACATCCCTTGGCAATGAAATGTCAACAAGTATCATTCTGCGTGCCATAGAGTGCACGTTTCATTTCTGATGTGTGCATATCTGTTGAAAGTGTGTATACATAAAAACTTACGGTGGAACGCATTGTTGGCTTGTCATGGCTTGTACATGCAACTTCTGGGCTCACTTGAGAAGCGATTAACGTTGTGTCTTGATACAGGTTTGCTGCAATAATTATAACAATAGTCATATTAACAATCATAACAACAAGCCAGATAATATTGTACATATTCTATACGTATTACTATTATGAATAATAATCATATGTACTATCAGATCGCGTAAAAAGCTAAGTTATCTCTGTTACTCCTATTTTCCCGTACACGTATTACGTCCCTTGGCAATGAAATGTCAACAAGTATCATTCTGCGTGCCATAGAGTGCCCGTTTCATTTCTGACTTGTGCATATCTGTTGAAAGTACGTATACATATGAAAAACTTACGGTGGAACGCATTGTTGGCTTGTCATGGCTTGTACATGCAACTTCTGGGCTCACTTGAGAAGCGATTAACGTTGTGTCTTGATACAGGTTTGCTGCAATAATTATAACAATAGTCATATTAACAATCATAACAACAAACCAGATAATATTGTACATATTCTATACGTATTACTATTATGAATAATAATCATATGTACTATCAGATCGCGTAAAAATCTAAGTTATCTCTGTTCTCCTATTTTCCCGTACACGTATTACGTCCCTTGGCAATGAAATGTCAACAAGTATCATTCTGCGTGCCATAGAGTGCCCGTTTTATTTCTGATGTGTGCATATCTGTTGAAAGTGCGTGTACATATGAAAAACGTACGGTGGACCGCATTGTTGGCTTGTCATGGCTTGTACATGCAACTTCGGGGCTCACTTGAGAAGCGATTAACGTTGTGTCTTGATACAGGTTTGCTGCAATAATTATAACAAGTCATATTAACAATCATAACGACACACCAGATAATATTGTACATATTCTATACGTATTACTATTATGAATAATAATCATATGTACTATCAGATCGCGTAAAAATCTAAGTTATCTCTGTGTTTCTCCTATTTTCCCGTACACGTATTACGTCCCTTGGCAATGAAATGTCAACAAGTATCATTCTGCGTGCCATAGAGTGCCCGTTTCATTTCTGACTTGTGCATATCTGTTGAAAGTACGTATACATATGAAAAACTTACGGTGGAACGCATTGTTGGCTTGTCATGGCTTGTACATGCAACTTCTGGGCTCACTTGAGAAGCGATTAACGTTGTGTCTTGATACAGGTTTGCTGCAATAATTATAACAATAGTCATATTAACAATCATAACAACAAACCAGATAATATTGTACATATTCTATACGTATTACTATTATGAATAATAATCATATGTACTATCAGATCGCGTAAAAATCTAAGTTATCTCTGTTCTCCTATTTTCCCGTACACGTATTACGTCCCTTGGCAATGAAATGTCAACAAGTATCATTCTGCGTGCCATAGAGTGCCCGTTTTATTTCTGACTTGTGCATATCTGTTGAAAGAACGTATACATATGAAAAACTTACGGCGGAACGCATTGTTGGCTTGTCATGGCTTGTACATGCAACTTCTGGGCTCACTTGAGAAGCGATTAACGTTGTGTCTTGATACAGGTTTGCTGCAATAATTATAACAATAGTCATATTAACAATCATAACAACAAGCCAGATAATATTGTACATATTCTATACGTATTACTATTATGAATAATAATCATATGGCCTATCAGATCGCGTAAAAATCTAAGTTATCTCTGTGTTTCTCCTATTTCCCCGTACCCGGATTACATCCCTTGGCAATGAAATGTCAACAAGTATCATTCTGCGTGCCATAGAGTGCACGTTTCATTTCTGATGTGTGCATATCTGTTGAAAGTGCGTGTACATATGAAAAACGTACGGTGGACCGCATTGTTGGCTTGTCATGGCTTGTACATGCAACTTCGGGGCTCACTTGAGAAGCGATTAACGTTGTGTCTTGATACAGGTTTGCTGCAATAATTATAACAATAGTCATATTAACAATCATAACAACAAGCCAGATAATATTGTACATATTCTATACGTATTACTATTATGAATAATAATCATATGTACTATCAGATCGCGTAAAAATCTAAGTTAACTCTGTTTCTCCAATTTTCCCGTACACGTATTACGTCCCTTGGCAATGAAATGTCAACAAGTATCATTCTGCGTGCCATAGAGTGCCCGTTTCATTTCTGACTTGTGCATATCTGTTGAAAGTACGTATACATATGAAAAACTTACGGTGGAACGCATTGTTGGCTTGTCATGGCTTGTACATGCAACTTCTGGGCTCACTTGAGAAGCGATTAACGTTGTGTCTCGATACAGGTTTGCTGCAATAATTATAACAATTGTCATATTAACAATCATAACAACAAGCCAGATAATAT
This sequence comes from Cyrtodaria siliqua, assembly GCA_037043455.1. NCBI lineage: Eukaryota > Metazoa > Mollusca > Bivalvia > Adapedonta > Hiatellidae > Cyrtodaria > Cyrtodaria siliqua. The sequence goes on from JAWPHD010019349.1 coordinate 12,955, forward strand.
TGTACATATTCTATACGTATTACTATTATGAATAATAATCATGTGGCCTATCAGATCGCGTAAAAATCTAAGTTATCTCTGTTACTCCTATTTCCCCGTACACGGATTACATACCTTGGCAATGCAATGTCAACAAGTATCATTCTGCGTGCCATAGAGTGCACGTTTCATTTCTGATGTGTGCATATCTGTTGAAAGTGCGTATACATATGAAAAACTTACGGTGGAACGCATTGTTGGCTTGTCATGGCTTGTACATGCAACTTCTGGGCTCACTTGAGAAGCGATTAACGTTGTGTCTTGATACAGGTTTGCTGCAATAATTATAACAATAGTCATATTAACAATCATAACAACAAGCCAGATAATATTGTACATACTCTATACGTATTACTATTATGAATAATAATCATATGGCCTATCAGTTCGCGTAAAAATCTAAGTTATCTCTGTTACTCCTATTTCCCCGTACACGGATTACATCCCTTGGCAATGAAATGTCAACAAGTATCATTCTGCGTGCCATAGAGTGCACGTTTCATTTCTGATGTGTGCATATCTGTTGAAAGTGTGTATACATAAAAACTTACGGTGGAACGCATTGTTGGCTTGTCATGGCTTGTACATGCAACTTCTGGGCTCACTTGAGAAGCGATTAACGTTGTGTCTTGATATAGGTTTGCTGCAATAATTATAACAATAGTCATATTAACAATCATAACAACAAGCCAGATAATATTGTACATATTCTATACGTATTACTATTATGAATAATAATCATATGGCCTATCAGATCGCGTAAAAATCTAAGTTATCTCTGTTCTCCTATTTCCCCGTACACGGATTACATCCCTTGGCAATGAAATGTCAACAAGTATCATTCTGCGTGCCATAGAGTGCACGTTTCATTTCTGACTTGTGCATATCTGTTGAAAGTACGTATACATATGAAAAACTTACGGTGGAACGCATTGTTGGCTTGTCATGGCTTGTACATGCAACTTCGGGGCTCACTTGAGAAGCGATTAACGTTGTGTCTTGATACAGGTGTGCTGCAATAATTATAACAATAGTCATATTAACAATCATAACAACAAGCCAGATAATATTGTACATATTCTATACGTATTACTATTATGAATAATAATCATATGGCCTATCAGATCGCGTAAAAATCTAAGTTATCTCTGTGTTTCTCCTATTTCCCCGTAAACGGGTTACGTCCCTTGGCAATGAAATGTCAACAAGTATCATTCTGCGTGCCATAGAGTGCCCGTTTCATTTCTGACTTGTGCATATCTGTTGAAAGTACGTATACATATGAAAAACTTACGGTGGAACGCATTGTTGGCTTGTCATGGCTTGTACATGCAACTTCTGGGCTCACTTGAGAAGCGATTAACGTTGTGTCTCGATACAGGTTTGCTGCAATAATTATAACAATTGTCATATTAACAATCATAACAACAAGCCAGATAATATTGTACATATTCTATACGTATTACTATTATGAATAATAATCATGTGGCCTATCAGATCGCGTAAAAATCTAAGTTACCTCTGTTACTCCTATTTCCCCGTACACGGATTACATACCTTGGCAATGCAATGTCAACAAGTATTATTCTGCGTGCCATAGAGTGCACGTTTCATTTCTGATGTGTGCATATCTGTTGAAAGTGCGTATACATATGAAAAACTTACGGTGGAACGCATTGTTGGCTTGTCATGGCTTGTACATGCAACTTCTGGGCTCACTTGAGAAGCGATTAACGTTGTGTCTTGATACAGGTTTGCTGCAATAATTATAACAATAGTCATATTAACAATCATAACAACAAGCCAGATAATATTGTACATATTCTATACGTATTACTATTATAAATAATAATCATATGTACTATCAGATCGCGTAAAAATCTAAGTTATCTCTTTTTCTCCTATTTTCCCGTACACGTATTACGTCCCTTGGCAATGAAATGTCAACAAGTATCATTCTGCGTGCCATAGAGTGCCCGTTTCATTTCTGACTTGTGCATATCTGTTGAAAGTACGTATACATATGAAAAACTTACGGTTGAACGCATTGTTGGCTTGTCATGGCTTGTACATGCAACTTCTGGGCTCACTTGAGAAGCGATTAACGTTGTATCTTGATACAGGTTTGCTGCAATAATTATAACAATAGTCATATTAACAATCATAACAACAAGCCAGATAATATTGTACATATTCTATACGTATTACTATTATGAATAATAATCATATGTACTATCAGATCGCGTAAAAATCTAAGTTATCTCTTTTTCTCCTATTTTCCCGTACACGTATTATGTCCCTTGGCAATGAAATGTCAACAAATATCATTCGATCCATAGAGTGCCCGTTTCATTTTCTGACTTGTGCATATCTGTTGAAAGTACGTATACATATGAAACAACTTACGGTGGAACGCATTGTTGGCTTGTCATGGCTTGTACATGCAACTTCTGGGCTCACTTGAGAAGCGATTAACGTTGTGTCTTGATACAGGTTTGCTGCAATAATTAACAATAGTCATATTAACAATCATAACAACAAGCCAGATAATATTTGTACATATTCTATACGTATTACTATTATGAATATTAATCATATGGCCTATCAGATCGCGTAAAAATCTAAGTTATCTCTGTGTTTCTCCTATTTCCCCGTACACGGATTACAGTCCTTGCAATGAAATGTCAACAAGTATCATTCTGCGTGCCATAGAGTGCACGTTTTCATTTCTGATTGTGTGCATATCTGTTGAAAGTGCGTATACATATGAAAAACTTACGGTGGAACGCATTGTTGGCTTGTCATGGCTTGTACATGCAACTTCTGGGCTCACTTGAGAAGCGATTAACGTTGTGTCCTTGATACAGGTTTGCTGCAATAATTATAACAATAGTCATATTAACAATCATAACAACAAGCCAGATAATATTGTACATATTCTATACGTATTACTATTATGAATAATAATCATATGTACTATCAGATCGCGTAAAAATCTAAGTTATCTCTTTTTCTCCTATTTTCCCGTACACGTATTATGTCCCTTGGCAATGAAATGTCAACAAATATCATTCTGCGTGCCATAGAGTGCCCGTTATATTTCTGACTTGTGCATATCTGTTGAAAGTACGTATACATATGAAAAACTTACGGTGGAACGCATTGTTGGCTTGTCATGGCTTGTACATGCAACTTCTGGGCTCACTTTAGAAGCGATTAACGTTGTGTCTTGATACAGGTTTGCTGCAATAATTATAACAATAGTCATATTAACAATCATAACAACAAGCCAGATAATATTGTACATATTCTATACGTATTACTATTATGAATAATAATACAGGTTTGCTGCAATAATTATAACAATAGTCATATTAACAATCATAACAACAAGCCAGATAATATTGTATATATTCTATACGTATTACTATTATGAATAATAATCATATGGCCTATCAGATCGCGTAAAAATCTAAGTTATCTCTGTTTCTCCTATATCCCCGTACACGGATTACATCCCTTGGCAATGAAATGTCAACAAGTATCATTCTGCTTGCCATAGAGTGCACGTTTCATTTCTGATGTGTGCATATCTGTTGAAAGTGCGTATACATATGAAAAACTTACGGTGGACCGCATTGTTGGCTTGTCATGGCTTGTACATGCAACTTCGGGGCTCACTTGAGAAGCGATTAACGTTGTGTCTTGATACAGGTTTGCTGCAATAATTATAACAATAGTCATATTAACAATCATAACAACAAGCCAGATAATATTGTACATATTCTATACGTATTACTATTATGAATAATAATACAGGTTTGCTGCAATAATTATAACAATAGTCATATTAACAATCATAACAACAAGCCAGATAATATTGTACATATTCTATACGTATTACTATTATGAATAATAATCATATGTACTATCAGATCGCGTAAAAATCTAAGTTATCTCTTTTTCTCCTATTTTCCCGTACACGTATTACGTCCCTTGGCAATGAAATGTCAACAAGTATCATTCTGCGTGCCATAGTGTGCACGTTTCATTTCTGACTTGTGCATATCTGTTGAAAGTACGTATACATATGAAAAACTTACGGTGGAACGCATTGTTGGCTTGTCATGGCTTGTACATGCAACTTCTGGGCTCACTTGAGAAGCGATTAACGTTGTGTCTTGATACAGGTTTGCTGCAATAATTATAACAATAGTCATATTAACAATCATAACAACAAGCCAGATAATATTGTACATATTCTATACGTATTACTATTATGAATATAAATCATATGGCCTATCAGTTCGCGTAAAAATCTAAGTTATCTCTTTTTCTCCTATTTCCCCGTACACGGATTACATCCCTTGGCAATGAAATGTCAACAAGTATCATTCTGCGTGCCATAGAGTGCACGTTTCATTTCTGATGTGTGCATATCTGTTGAAAGTGCGTATACATATGAAAAACTTACAGTGGAACGCATTGTTGGCTTGTCATGGCTTGTACATGCAACTTCTGGGCTCACTTGAGAAGCGATTAACGTTGTGTCTTGATACAGGTTTGCTGCAATAATTATAACAATAGTCATATTAACAATCATAACAACAAGCCAGATAATATTGTACATATTCTATACGTATTACTATTATGAATAATAATCATATGTACTATCAGATCGCGTAAAAATCTAAGTTATCTCTGTGTTTCTCCTATTTTCCCGTACACGTATTACGTCCCTTGGTAATGAAATGTCAACAAGTATCATTCTGCGTGCCATAGAGTGCCCGTTTCATTTCTGACTTGTGCATATCTGTTGAAAGTACATATACATATGAAAAACTTACGGTGGAACGCATTGTTGGCTTGTCATGGCTTGTACATGCAACTTCTGGGCTCACTTGATAAGCGATTAACGTTGTGTCTTGATACAGGTTTGCTGCAATAATTATAACAATAATCATATTAACAATCATAACGACACGCCAGATAATATTGTACATATTCTATACGTATTACTATTATGAATAATAATCATATGGACTATCAGATCGCGTAACAATCTAAGTTATCTCTGTTTCTCCTGTTTCCCCGTACACGGATTACGTCCCTTGGCAATGAAATGTCAACAAGTATCATTCTGCGTGCCATAGAGTGCACGTTTCATTTCTGATGTGTGCATATCTGTTGAAAGTGAGTATACATATGAAAAACTTACGGTGGAACGCATTGTTGGCTTGTCATGGCTTGTACATGCAACTTCTGGGCTCACTTAAAAAGCGATTAACGTTGTGTCTTGATACAGGTTTGCTGCAATAATTATAACAATAGTCATATTAACAATCATAAAAACAAGCCAGATAACATTGTACATATTCTATACGTATTACTATTATGAATAATAATCATATGTACTATCAGATCGCGTAAAAATCTAAGTTATCTCTGTTCCTCATATTTCCCCGTACACGGATTACATCCCTTGGCAATGAAATGTCAACAAGTATCATTCTGCGTGCCATAGAGTGCCCGTTTCATTTCTGACTTGTGCATATCTGTTGAAAGTACATATACATATGAAAAACTTACGGTGGAACGCATTGTTGGCTTGTCATGGCTTGTACATGCAACTTCTGGGCTCACTTGATAAGCGATTAACGTTGTGTCTTGATACAGGTTTGCTGCAATAATTATAACAATAGTCATATTAACAATCATAACGACACGCCAGATAATATTGTACATATTCTATACGTATTACTATTATGAATAATAATCATATGGACTATCAGATCGCGTAACAATCTAAGTTATCTCTGTTTCTCCTGTTTCCCCGTACACGGATTACGTCCCTTGGCAATGAAATGTCAACAAGTATCATTCTGCGTGCCATAGAGTGCACGTTTCATTTCTGATGTGTGCATATCTGTTGAAAGTGAGTATACATATGAAAAACTTACGGTGGAACGCATTGTTGGCTTGTCATGGCTTGTACATGCAACTTCTGGGCTCACTTAAAAAGCGATTAACGTTGTGTCTTGATACAGGTTTGCTGCAATAATTATAACAATAGTCATATTAACAATCATAACAACAAGCCAGATAACATTGTACATATTCTATACGTATTACTATTATGAATAATAATCATATGGACTATCAGATCGCGTAACAATCTAAGTTATCTCTGTTGCTCCTATTTCCCCGTACACGGATTACATCCCTTGGCAATGAAATGTCAACAAGTATCATTCTGCGTGCCATAGAGTGCACGTTTCATTTCTGATGTGTGCATATCTGTTGAAAGTGCGTATACATATGAAAAACTTACGGTGGAACGCATTGTTGGCTTGTCATGGCTTGTACATGCAACTTCTGGGCTCACTTGAGAAGCGATTAACGTTGTGTCTTGATACAGGTTTGCTGCAATAATTATAACAATAGTCATATTAACAATCATAACAACAAGCCAGATAATATTGTACATATTCTATACGTATTACTATTATGAATAATAATCATATGTACTATCAGATCGCGTAAAAATCTAAGTTATCTCTTTTTCTCCTATTTTCCCGTACACGTATTACGTCCCTTGGCAATGAAATGTCAACAAGTATCATTCTGCGTGCCATAGAGTGCCCGTTTCATTTATGACTTGTGCATATCTGTTGAAAGTACGTATACATATGAAAAACATACGGTGGAACGCATTGTTGGCTTGTCATGGCTTGTACATGCAACTTCGGGGCTCACTTGAGAAGCGATTAACGTTGCGTCTTGATACAGGTTTGCTGCAATAATTATAACAATAGTCATATTAACAATCATAACAACAAGCCAGATAATATTGTACATATTCTATACGTATTACTATTATGAATAATAATCATATGTACTATCAGATCGCGTAAAAATCTAAGTTATCTCTTTTCCTCCTATTTTCCCGTACACGTATTACGTCCCTTGGCAATGAAATGTCAACAAGTATCATTCTGCGTGCCATAGAGTGCCCGTTTCATTTATGACTTGTGTATATCTGTTGAAAGTACGTATACATATGAAAAACATACGGTGGAACGCATTGTTGGCTTGTCATGGCTTGTACATGCAACTTCGGGGCTCACTTGAGAAGCGATTAACGTTGTGTCTTGATACAGGTTTGCTGCAATAATTATAACAATAGTCATATTAACAATCATAACAACAAGCCAGATAATATTGTACATATTCTATACGTATTACTATTATGAATAATAATCATATGGCCTATCAGATCGCGTAAAAATCTAAGTTATCTCTTTTTCTCCTATTTCCCCGTACACGGATTACATCCCTTGGCAATGAAATGTCAACAAGTATCATTCTGCGTGCCATAGAGTGCCCGTTTCATTTCTGACTTGTGCATATCTGTTGAAAGTACGTATACATATGAAAAACTTACGGTGGAACGCATTGTTGGCTTGTCATGGCTTGTACATGCAACTTCTGGGCTCACTTGAGAAGCGATTAACGTTGTGTCTTGATACAGGTTTGCTGCAATAATTATAACAAGTCATATTAACAATCATAACGACAAGCCAGATAATATTGTACATATTCTATACGTATTACTATTATGAATAATAATCATATGTACTATCAGATCGCGTAAAAAATCTAAGTTATCTCTTTTTTCTCCTATTTTCCCGTACACGTATTACGTCCCTTGGCAATGAAATGTCAACAAGTATCATTCTGCGTGCCATAGAGTGCCCGTTTCATTTATGACTTGTGTATATCTGTTGAAAGTACGTATACATATGAAAAACATACGGTGGAACGCATTGTTGGCTTGTCATGGCTTGTACATGCAACTTCGGGGCTCACTTGAGAAGCGATTAACGTTGTGTCTTGATACAGGTTTGCTGCAATAATTATAACAATAGTCATATTAACAATCATAACAACAAGCCAGATAATATTGTACATATTCTATACGTATTACTATTATGAATAATAATCATATGGCCTATCAGTTCGCGTAAAAATCTAAGTTATCTCTGTTTCTACTATTTCCCCGTACACGGATTACATCCCTTGATAATGAAATGTCAACAAGTATCATTCTGCGTGCCATAGAGTGCACGTTTCATTTCTGATGTGTGCATATCTGTTGAAAGTGCGTATACATATGAAAAACTTACGGTGGAACGCATTGTTGGCTTGTCATGGCTTGTACATGCAACATCTGGGCTCACTTGAGAAGCGATTAACGTTGTGTCTTGATACAGGTTTGCTGCAATAATTATAACAATAGTCATATTAACAATCATAACAACAAGCCAGATAATATTGTACATATTCTATACGTATTACTATTATGAATAATAATCATATGTACTATCAGATCGCGTAAAAATCTCAGTTATCTCTGTTACTCCAATTTTCCCGTACACGTATTACGTCCCTTGGCAATGAAATGTCAACAAGTATCATTCTGCGTGCCATAGAGTGCCCGTTTCATTTCTGACTTGTGCATATCTGTTGAAAGTACGTATACATATGAAAAACTTACGGTGGAACGCATTGTTGGCTTGTCATGGCTTGTACATGCAACTTCTGGGCTCACTTGAGAAGCGATTAACGTTGTGTCTTGATACAGGTTTGCTGCAATAATTATAACAATAGTCATATTAACAATCATAACAACAAGCCAGATAATATTGTACATATTCTATACGTATTACTATTATGAATAATAATCATATGTACTATCAGATCGCGTAAAAATCTAAGTTATCTCTTTTTCTCCTATTTTCCCGTACACGTATTACGTCCCTTGGCAATGAAATGTCAACAAGTATCATTCTGCGTGCCATAGAGTGCCCGTTTCATTTCTGACTTGTGCATATCTGTTGAAAGTACGTATACATATGAAAAACTTACGGTGGAACGCATTGTTGGCTTGTCATGGCTTGTACATGCAACTTCTGGGCTCACTTGAGAAGCGATTAACGTTGTGTCTTGATACAGGTTTGCTGCAATAATTATAACAATAGTCATATTAACAATCATAACAACAAGCCAGATAATATTGTACATTTTCTATACGTATTACTATTATGAATAATAATCATATGTACTATCAGATCGCGTAAAAATCTAAGTTATCTCTTTTTCTCCTATTTTCCCGTACACGTATTACGTCCCTTGGCAATGAAATGTCATCAAGTATCATTCTGCGTGCCATAGAGTGCACGTTTCATTTCTGACTTGTGCATATCTGTTGAAAGTACGTATACATATGAAAAACTTACGGTGGAACGCATTGTTGGCTTGTCATGGCTTGTACATGCAACTTCTGGGCTCACTTGAGAAGCGATTAACGTTGTGTCTTGATACAGGTTTGCTGCAATAATTATAACAATAGTCATATTAACAATCATAACAACAAGCCAGATAATATTGTACATATTCTATACGTATTACTATTATGAATATAAATCATATGGCCTATCAGTTCGCGTAAAAATCTAAGTTATCTCTTTTTCTCCTATTTCCCCGTACACGGATTACATCCCTTGGCAATGAAATGTCAACAAGTATCATTCTGCGTGCCATAGAGTGCACGTTTCATTTCTGATGTGTGCATATCTGTTGAAAGTGCGTATACATATGAAAAACTTACGGTGGAACGCATTGTTGGCTTGTCATGGCTTGTACATGCAACTTCTGGGCTCACTTGAGAAGCGATTAACGTTGTGTCTTGATACAGGTTTGCTGCAATAATTATAACAATAGTCATATTAACAATCATAACAACAAGCCAGATAATATTGTACATATTCTATACGTATTACTATTATGAATAATAATCATATGTACTATCAGATCGCGTAAAAATCTAAGTTAACTCTGTTTCTCCAATTTTCCCGTACACGTATTACGTCCCTTGGCAATGAAATGTCAACAAGTATCATTCTGCGTGCCATAGAGTGCCCGTTTCATTTCTGACTTGTGCATATCTGTTGAAAGTACGTATACATATGAAAAACTTACGGTGGAACGCATTGTTGGCTTGTCATGGCTTGTACATGCAACTTCTGGGCTCACTTGAGAAGCGATTAACGTTGTGTCTTGATACAGGTTTGCTGCAATAATTATAACAATAGTCATATTAACAATCATAACAACAAGCCAGATAATATTGTACATATTCTATACGTATTACTATTATGAATAATAATCATATGGCCTATCAGTTCGCGTAAAAATCTAAGTTATCTCTTTTTTCTCCTATTTCCCCGTACACGGATTACATCCCTTGGCAATGAAATGTCAACAAGTATCATTCTGCGTGCCATAGAGTGCACGTTTCATTTCTGATGTGTGCATATTTGTTGAAAGTGCGTATACATATGAAAAACTTACGGTGGAACGCATTGTTGGCTTGTCATAGCTTGTACATGCAACTTCTGGGCTCACTTGAGAAGCGATTAACGTTGTGTCTTGATACAGGTTTGCTGCAATAATTATAACAATAGTCATATTAACAATCATAACAACAAGCCAGATAATATTGTACATATTCTATACGTATTACTATTATGAATAATAATCATATGTACTATCAGATCGCGTAAAAATCTATATTATCTCTGTTTCTCCTATTTCCGCGTACACGTATTACGTCCCTTGGCAATGAAATGTCAACAAGTATCATTCTGCGTGCCATAGAGTGCCCGTTTCATTTCTGACTTGTGCATATCTGTTGAAAGTACGTATACATATGAAAAACTTACGGTGGAACGCATTGTTGGCTTGTCATGGCTTGTACATGCAACTTCTGGGCTCACTTGATAAGCGATTAACATTGTGTCTTGATACAGGTTTGCTGCAATAATTATAACAATAGTCATATTAACAATCATAACGACACGCCAGATAATATTGTACATATTCTATACGTATTACTATTATGAATAATAATCATATGGCCTATCAGATCGCGTAAAAATCTAAGTTATCTCTTTTTTCTCCTATTTCCCCGTACACGGATTACGTCCCTTGGCAATGAAATGTCAACAAGTATCATTCTGCGTGCCATAGAGTGCCCGTTTCATTTCTGACTTGTGCATATCTGTTGAAAGTATGTATACATATGAAAAACTTACGGTGGAACGCATTGTTGGCTTGTCATGGCTTGTACATGCAACTTCTGGGCTCACTTGAGAAGCGATTAACGTTGTGTCTTGATACAGGTTTGCTGCAATAATTATAACAATTGTCATATTAACAATCATAACAAACATGCCAGATAATATGTACATATTCTATACGTTATTACTATTATGAATAATAATCATATGGCCTATCAGATCGCGTAAAAATCTAAGTTATCTCTTTTTCTCCTATTTCCCCGTACACGGATTACATCCCTTGGCAATGAAATGTCAACAAGTATCATTCTGCGTGCATAGAGTGCACGTTTCATTTCTGACGTGTGCATATCTGTTGAAAGTACGTATACATATGAAAAACTTACGGTGGAACGCATTGTTGCTTGTCATGGCTTGTACATGCAACTTCTGGGCTCACTTGAGAAGCGATTAACGTTGTGTCTTGATACAGGGTTTGCGTGCAATAATTATAACAATAGTCATATTAACAATCATAACAACAAGCCAGATAATATTGTACATATTCTAGTACGTATTACTATTATGAATAATAATCATATGTACTATCAGATCGCGTAAAATACTAAGTTATCTCTGTGTTTCTCCTATTTTCCCGTACTCGTATTACGTCCCTTGGCAATGAAATGTCAACAAGTATCCTTCTGCGGCCATAGAGTGCCCGTTTCATTTCTGACTTGTGCATATCTGTTGAAAGTACGTAACATATGAAAAACTTTACGTGGAACGCATTGTTGGCTTGTCATGGCTTGTACATGCAACTTCTGGGCTCACTTGAGAAGCGATTAACGTTGTGTCTTGATACAGGTTTGCTGCAATAATTATAACAATAGTCATATTAACAATCATAACAACATGCAAAATAATATTGTACATATTCTATACGTATTACTATTATGAATAATAAATCATATGGCTTATCAGATCGCGTAAAAATCTAAGTTATCTCTTTTTTCTCCTATTTCCCCGTAAACGGATTACATCCTTGGCAATGAAATGTCAACAAGTATCATTCTGCGTGCCATAGAGTGCACGTTTTCATTTCTGATGTGTGCATATCTGTTGAAAGTGCGAAGGAGTAAAACTTACGGTGGAACGCATTGTTGGCTTGTCATGGCTTGTACATGCAACTTCTGGCTCACTTGAGAAGCGATTAACGTTGTGTCTTGATACAGGTTTGCTGCAATAATTATAACAATAGTCATATTAACAATCATAACAACAAGCCAGATAATATTTGTACATATTCTATACGTATTACTATTATGAATAATAATCATATGGCCTATCAGATCGCGTAAAAATCTAAGTTATCTCTTTTTTCTCCTATTTCCCCGTACACGGATTACGTCCCTTGGCAATGAAATGTCAACAAGTATCATTCTGCGTGCCATAGAGTGCCCGTTTCATTTCTGACTTGTGCATATATGTTGAAAGTATGTATACATATGAAAAACTTACGGTGGAACGCATTGTTGGCTTGTCATGGCTTGTACATGCAACTTCTGGGCTCACTTGAGAAGCGATTAACGTTGTGTCTTGATACAGGTTTGCTGCAATAATTATAACAATTGTCATATTAACAATCATAACAACATGCCAGATAATATTGTACATATTCTATACGTATTACTATTATGAATAATAATCATATGGCCTATCAGATCGCGTAAAAATCTAAGTTATCTCTTTTTCTCCTATTTCCCCGTACACGGATTACATCCCTTGGCAATGAAATGTCAACAAGTATCATTCTGCGTGCCATAGAGTGCACGTTTCATTTCTGACGTGTGCATATCTGTTGAAAGTACGTATACATATGAAAAACTTACGGTGGAACGCATTGTTGGCTTGTCATGGCTTGTACATGCAACTTCTGGGCTCACTTGAGAAGCGATTAACGTTGTGTCTTGATACAGGTTTGCTGCAATAATTATAACAATAGTCATATTAACAATCATAACAACAAGCCAGATAATATTGTACATATTCTATACGTATTACTATTATGAATAATAATCATATGGACTATCAGATCGCGTAACAATCTAAGTTATCTCTGTTTCTCCTGTTTCCCCGTACACGGATAACGTCCCTTGGCAATGAAATGTCAACAAGTATCATTCTGCGTGCCATAGAGTGCACGTTTCATTTCTGATGTGTGCATATCTGTTGAAAGTGCGTATACATATGAAAAACTTACGGTGGAACGCATTGTTGGCTTGTCATGGCTTGTACATGCAACTTCGGGGCTCACTTAAAAAGCGATTAACGTTGTGTCTTGATACAGGTTTGCTGCAATAATTATAACAATAGTCATATTAACAATCATAACAACAAGCCAGATAATATTGTACATATTCTATACGTATTACTATTATGAATAATAATCATATGTACTATCAGATCGCGTAAAATACTAAGTTATCTCTGTGTTTCTCCTATTTTCCCGTACACGTATTACGTCCCTTGGCAATGAAATGTCAACAAGTATCATTCTGCGTGCCATAGAGTGCCCGTTTCATTTCTGACTTGTGCATATCTGTTGAAAGTACGTATACATATGAAAAACTTACGGTGGAACGCATTGTTGGCTTGTCATGGCTTGTACATGCAACTTCTGGGCTCACTTGAGAAGCGATTAACGTTGTGTCTTGATACAGGTTTGCTGCAATAATTATAACAATAGTCATATTAACAATCATAACAACATGCAAGATAATATTGTACATATTCTATACGTATTACTATTATGAATAATAATCATATGGCTTATCAGATCGCGTAAAAATCTAAGTTATCTCTTTTTTCTCCTATTTCCCCGTACACGGATTACATCCCTTGGCAATGAAATGTCAACAAGTATCATTCTGCGTGCCATAGAGTGCACGTTTCATTTCTGATGTGTGCATATCTGTTGAAAGTGCGTATACATATGAAAAACTTACGGTGGAACGCATTGTTGGCTTGTCATGGCTTGTACATGCAACTTCTGGGCTCACTTGAGAAGCGATTAACGTTGTGTCTTGATACAGGTTTGCTGCAATAATTATAACAATAGTCATATTAACAATCATAACAACAAGCCAGATAATATTGTACATATTCTATACGTATTACTATTATGAATAATAATCATATGGCCTATCAGATCGCGTAAAAATCTAAGTTATCTCTTTTTTCTCCTATTTCCCCGTACACGGATTACGTCCCTTGGCAATGAAATGTCAACAAGTATCATTCTGCGTGCCATAGAGTGCCCGTTTCATTTCTGACTTGTGCATATCTGTTGAAAGTATGTATACATATGAAAAACTTACGGTGGAACGCATTGTTGGCTTGTCATGGCTTGTACATGCAACTTCTGGGCTCACTTGAGAAGCGATTAACGTTGTGTCTTGATACAGGTTTGCTGCAATAATTATAACAATTGTCATATTAACAATCATAACAACATGCCAGATAATATTGTACATATTCTATACGTATTACTATTATGAATAATAATCATATGGCCTATCAGATCGCGTAAAAATCTAAGTTATCTCTTTTTCTCCTATTTCCCCGTACACGGATTACATCCCTTGGCAATGAAATGTCAACAAGTATCATTCTGCGTGCCATAGAGTGCACGTTTCATTTCTGACGTGTGCATATCTGTTGAAAGTACGTATACATATGAAAAACTTACGGTGGAACGCATTGTTGGCTTGTCATGGCTTGTACATGCAACTTCTGGGCTCACTTGAGAAGCGATTAACGTTGTGTCTTGATACAGGTTTGCTGCAATAATTATAACAATAGTCATATTAACAATCATAACAACATGCAAGATAATATTGTACATATTCTATACGTATTACTATTATGAATAATAATCATATGGCTTATCAGATCGCGTAAAAATCTAAGTTATCTCTTTTTTCTCCTATTTCCCCGTACACGGATTACATCCCTTGGCAATGAAATGTCAACAAGTATCATTCTGCGTGCCATAGAGTGCACGTTTCATTTCTGATGTGTGCATATCTGTTGAAAGTGCGTATACATATGAAAAACTTACGGTGGAACGCATTGTTGGCTTGTCATGGCTTGTACATGCAACTTCTGGGCTCACTTGAGAAGCGATTAACGTTGTGTCTTGATACAGGTTTGCTGCAATAATTATAACAATAGTCATATTAACAATCATAACAACAAGCCAGATAATATTGTACATATTCTATACGTATTACTATTATGAATAATAATCATATGGCCTATCAGATCGCGTAAAAATCTAAGTTATCTCTTTTTTCTCCTATTTCCCCGTACACGGATTACGTCCCTTGGCAATGAAATGTCAACAAGTATCATTCTGCGTGCCATAGAGTGCCCGTTTCATTTCTGACTTGTGCATATCTGTTGAAAGTATGTATACATATGAAAAACTTACGGTGGAACGCATTGTTGGCTTGTCATGGCTTGTACATGCAACTTCTGGGCTCACTTGAGAAGCGATTAACGTTGTGTCTTGATACAGGTTTGCTGCAATAATTATAACAATTGTCATATTAACAATCATAACAACATGCCAGATAATATTGTACATATTCTATACGTATTACTATTATGAATAATAATCATATGGCCTATCAGATCGCGTAAAAATCTAAGTTATCTCTTTTTCTCCTATTTCCCCGTACACGGATTACATCCCTTGGCAATGAAATGTCAACAAGTATCATTCTGCGTGCCATAGAGTGCACGTTTCATTTCTGACGTGTGCATATCTGTTGAAAGTACGTATACATATGAAAAACTTACGGTGGAACGCATTGTTGGCTTGTCATGGCTTGTACATGCAACTTCTGGGCTCACTTGAGAAGCGATTAACGTTGTGTCTTGATACAGGTTTGCTGCAATAATTATAACAATAGTCATATTAACAATCATAACAACAAGCCAGATAATATTGTACATATTCTATACGTATTACTATTATGAATAATAATCATATGTACTATCAGATCGCGTAAAAATCTAAGTTATCTCTTTTTCTCCTATTTTCCCGTACACGTATTACGTCCCTTGGCAATGAAATGTCAACAAGTATCATTCTGCGTGCCATAGAGTGCCCGTTTTTATTTCTGACTTGTGCATATCTGTTGAAAGTACGTATACATATGAAAAACTTACGGTGGAACGCATTGTTGGCTTGTCATGGCTTGTACATGCAACTTCTGGGCTCACTTGAGAAGCGATTAACGTTGTGTCTTGATACAGGTTTGCTGCAATAATTATAACAATAGTCATATTAACAAGCATAACAACAAGCCAGATAATATTGTACATATTCTATACGTATTACTATTATGAATAATAATCATATGTACTATCAGATCGCGTAAAAATCTAAGTTATCTCTGTTACTCCTATTTTCCCGTACACGTATTACGTCCCTTGGCAATGAAATGTCAACAAGTATCATTCTGCGTGCCATAGAGTGCCCGTTTCATTTATGACTTGTGCATATCTGTTGAAAGTACGTATACATATGAAAAACTTACGGTGGAACGCATTGTTGGCTTGTCATGGCTTGTACATGCAACTTCTGGGCTCACTTGAGAAGCGATTAACGTTACAGGTTTGCTGCAATAATTATAACAATAGTCATATTAACAATCATAACAACATGCAAGATAATATTGTACATATTCTATACGTATTACTATTATGAATAATAATCATATGTACTATCAGATCGCGTAAAAATCTAAGTTATCTCTGTGTTTCTCCTATTTTCCCGTACACGTATTACGTCCCTTGGCAATGAAATGTCAACAAGTATCATTCTGCGTGCCATAGAGTGCACGTTTCATTTCTGATGTGTGCATATCTGTTGAAAGTGCGTATACATATGAAAAACTTACGGTGGAACGCATTGTTGGCTTGTCATGGCTTGTACATGCAACTTCTGGGCTCACTTGAGAAGCGATTAACGTTGTGTCTTGATACAGGTTTGCTGCAATAATTATAACAATAGTCATATTAACAATCATAACAACAAGCCAGATAATATTGTACATATTCTATACGTATTACTATTATGAATAATAATCATATGTACTATCAGATCGCGTAAAAATCTAAGTTATCTCTGTGTTTCTCCTATTTTCCCGTACACGTATTACGTCCCTTGGCAATGAAATGTCAACAAGTATCATTCTGCGTGCCATAGAGTGCACGTTTCATTTCTGATGTGTGCATATCTGTTGAAAGTGCGTATACATATGAAAAACTTACGGTGGAACGCATTGTTGGCTTGTCATGGCTTGTACATGCAACTTCTGGGCTCACTTGAGAAGCGATTAACGTTGTGTCTTGATACAGGTTTGCTGCAATAATTATAACAATAGTCATATTAACAATCATAACAACAAGCCAGATAATATTGTACATATTCTATACGTATTACTATTATGAATAATAATCATATGTACTATCAGATCGCGTAAAAATCTAAGTTATCTCTGTGTTTCTCCTATTTTCCCGTACACGTATTACGTCCCTTGGCAATGAAATGTCAACAAGTATCATTCTGCGTGCCATAGAGTGCACGTTTCATTTCTGATGTGTGCATATCTGTTGAAAGTGCGTATACATATGAAAAACTTACGGTGGAACGCATTGTTGGCTTGTCATGGCTTGTACATGCAACTTCTGGGCTCTCTTGAGAAGCGATTAACGTTGTGTCTTGATACAGGTTTGCTGCAATAATTATAACAATAGTCATATTAACAATCATAACAACAAGCCAGATAATATTGTACATATTCTATACGTATTACTATTATGAATAATAATCATATGTACTATCAGATCGCGTAAAAATCTAAGTTATCTCTGTGTTTCTCCTATTTTCCCGTACACGTATTACGTCCCTTGGCAATGAAATGTCAACAAGTATCATTCTGCGTGCCATAGAGTGCCCGTTTCATTTCTGACTTGTGCATATCTGTTGAAAGTACGTATACATATGAAAACCTTACGGTGGAACGCATTGTTGGCTTGTCATGGCTTGTACATGCAACTTCTGGGCTCACTTGAGAAGCGATTAACGTTGTGTCTTGATACAGGTTTGCTGCAATAATTATAACAATAGTCATATTAACAATCATAACAACAAGCCAGATAATATTGTACATATTCTATACGTATTACTATTATGAATAATAATCATATGTACTATCAGATCGCGTAAAAATCTAAGTTATCTCTGTGTTTCTCCTATTTTCCCGTACACGTATTACGTCCCTTGGCAATGAAATGTCAACAAGTATCATTCTGCGTGCCATAGAGTGCCCGTTTCATTTCTGACTTGTGCATATCTGTTGAAAGTACGTATACATATGAAAAACTTACGGTGGAACGCAATTTTGGCTTGTCATGGCTTGTACATGCAACTTCTGGGCTCACTTGAGAAGCGATTAACGTTGTGTCTTGATACAGGTTTGCTGCAATAATTATAACAATAGTCATATTAACAATCATAACAACATGCAAGATAATATTGTACATATTCTATACGTATTACTATTATGAATAATAATCATATGGCTTATCAGATCGCGTAAAAATCTAAGTTATCTCTTTTTTCTCCTATTTCCCCGTACACGGATTACATCCCTTGGCAATGAAATGTCAACAAGTATCATTCTGCGTGCCATAGAGTGCACGTTTCATTTCTGATGTGTGCATATCTGTTGAAAGTGCGTATACATATGAAAAACTTACGGTGGAACGCATTGTTGGCTTGTCATGGCTTGTACATGCAACTTCTGGGCTCACTTGAGAAGCGATTAACGTTGTGTCTTGATACAGGTTTGCTGCAATAATTATAACAATAGTCATATTAACAATCATAACAACAAGCCAGATAATATTGTACATATTCTATACGTATTACTATTATGAATAATAATCATATGGCCTATCAGATCGCGTAAAAATCTAAGTTATCTCTTTTTTCTCCTATTTCCCCGTACACGGATTACGTCCCTTGGCAATGAAATGTCAACAAGTATCATTCTGCGTGCCATAGAGTGCCCGTTTCATTTCTGACTTGTGCATATCTGTTGAAAGTATGTATACATATGAAAAACTTACGGTGGAACGCATTGTTGGCTTGTCATGGCTTGTACATGCAACTTCTGGGCTCACTTGAGAAGCGATTAACGTTGTGTCTTGATACAGGTTTGCTGCAATAATTATAACAATTGTAATATTAACAATCATAACAACATGCCAGATAATATTGTACATATTCTATACGTATTACTATTATGAATAATAATCATATGGCCTATCAGATCGCGTAAAAATCTAAGTTATCTCTTTTTCTCCTATTTCCCCGTACACGGATTACATCCCTTGGCAATGAAATGTCAACAAGTATCATTCTGCGTGCCATAGAGTGCACGTTTCATTTCTGACGTGTGCATATCTGTTGAAAGTACGTATACATATGAAAAACTTACGGTGGAACGCATTGTTGGCTTGTCATGGCTTGTACATGCAACTTCTGGGCTCACTTGAGAAGCGATTAACGTTGTGTCTTGATACAGGTTTGCTGCAATAATTATAACAATAGTCATATTAACAATCATAACAACAAGCCAGATAATATTGTACATATTCTATACGTATTACTATTATGAATAATAATCATATGGCCTATCAGATCGCGTAACAATCTAAGTTATCTCTGTTACTCCTGTTTCCCCGTACACGGATAACGTCCCTTGGCAATGAAATGTCAACAAGTATCATTCTGCGTGCCATAGAGTGCACGTTTCATTTCTGATGTGTGCATATCTGTTGAAAGTGCGTATACATATGAAAAACTTACGGTGGAACGCATTGTTGGCTTGTCATGGCTTGTACATGCAACTTCGGGGCTCACTTAAAAAGCGATTAACGTTGTGTCTTGATACAGGTTTGCTGCAATAATTATAACAATAGTCATATTAACAATCATAACAACAAGCCAGATAATATTGTACATATTCTATACGTATTACTATTATGAATAATAATCATATGTACTATCAGATCGCGTAAAATACTAAGTTATCTCTGTGTTTCTCCTATTTTCCCGTACATGTATTACGTCCCTTGGCAATGAAATGTCAACAAGTATCATTCTGCGTGCCATAGAGTGCCCGTTTCATTTCTGACTTGTGCATATCTGTTGAAAGTACGTATACATATGAAAAACTTACGGTGGAACGCATTGTTGGCTTGTCATGGCTTGTACATGCAACTTCTGGGCTCACTTGAGAAGCGATTAACGTTGTGTCTTGATACAGGTTTGCTGCAATAATTATAACAATAGTCATATTAACAATCATAACAACATGCAAGATAATATTGTACATATTCTATACGTATTACTATTATGAATAATAATCATATGGCTTATCAGATCGCGTAAAAATCTAAGTTATCTCATTTTTCTCCTATTTCCCCGTACACGGATTACATCCCTTGGCAATGAAATGTCAACAAGTATCATTCTGCGTGCCATAGAGTGCATGTTTCATTTCTGATGTGTGCATATCTGTTGAAAGTGCGTATACATATGAAAAACTTACGGTGGAACGCATTGTTGGCTTGTCATGGCTTGTACATGCAACTTCTGGGCTCACTTGAGAAGCGATTAACGTTGTGTCTTGATAAAGGTTTGCTGCAATAATTATAACAATTGTCATATTAACAATCATAACAACAAGCCAGATAATATTGTACATATTCTATACGTATTACTATTATGAATAATAATCATATGTACTATCAGATCGCGTAAAAATCTAAGTTATCTCTGTGTTTCTCCTATTTTCCCGTACACGTATTACGTCCCTTGGCAATGAAATGTCAACAAGTATCATTCTGCGTGCCATAGAGTGCACGTTTCATTTCTGATGTGTGCATATCTGTTGAAAGTGCGTATACATATGAAAAACTTACGGTGGAACGCATTGTTGGCTTGTCATGGCTTGTACATGCAACTTCTGGGCTCTCTTGAGAAGCGATTAACGTTGTGTCTTGATACAGGTTTGCTGCAATAATTATAACAATAGTCATATTAACAATCATAACAACAAGCCAGATAATATTGTACATATTCTATACGTATTACTATTATGAATAATAATCATATGTACTATCAGATCGCGTAAAAATCTAAGTTATCTCTGTGTTTCTCCTATTTTCCCGTACACGTATTACGTCCCTTGGCAATGAAATGTCAACAAGTATCATTCTGCGTGCCATAGAGTGCCCGTTTCATTTCTGACTTGTGCATATCTGTTGAAAGTACGTATACATATGAAAACCTTACGGTGGAACGCATTGTTGGCTTGTCATGGCTTGTACATGCAACTTCTGGGCTCACTTGAGAAGCGATTAACGTTGTGTCTTGATACAGGTTTGCTGCAATAATTATAACAATAGTCATATTAACAATCATAACAACAAGCCAGATAATATTGTGCATATTCTATACGTATTACTATTATGAATAATAATCATATGTACTATCAGATCGCGTAAAAATCTAAGTTATCTCTGTGTTTCTCCTATTTTCCCGTACACGTATTACGTCCCTTGGCAATGAAATGTCAACAAGTATCATTCTGCGTGCCATAGAGTGCCCGTTTCATTTCTGACTTGTGCATATCTGTTGAAAGTACGTATACATATGAAAAACTTACGGTGGAACGCATTGTTGGCTTGTCATGGCTTGTACATGCAACTTCTGGGCTCACTTGAGAAGCGATTAACGTTGTGTCTTGATACAGGTTTGCTGCAATAATTATAACAATAGTCATATTAACAATCATAACAACATGCAAGATAATATTGTACATATTCTATACGTATTACTATTATGAATAATAATCATATGGCTTATCAGATCGCGTAAAAATCTAAGTTATCTCTTTTTTCTCCTATTTCCCCGTACACGGATTACATCCCTTGGCAATGAAATGTCAACAAGTATCATTCTGCGTGCCATAGAGTGCACGTTTCATTTCTGATGTGTGCATATCTGTTGAAAGTGCGTATACATATGAAAAACTTACGGTGGAACGCATTGTTGGCTTGTCATGGCTTGTACATGCAACTTCTGGGCTCACTTGAGAAGCGATTAACGTTGTGTCTTGATACAGGTTTGCTGCAATAATTATAACAATAGTCATATTAACAATCATAACAACAAGCCAGATAATATTGTACATATTCTATACGTATTACTATTATGAATAATAATCATATGGCCTATCAGATCGCGTAAAAATCTAAGTTATCTCTTTTTTCTCCTATTTCCCCGTACACGGATTACGTCCCTTGGCAATGAAATGTCAACAAGTATCATTCTGCGTGCCATAGAGTGCCCGTTTCATTTCTGACTTGTGCATATCTGTTGAAAGTATGTATACATATGAAAAACTTACGGTGGAACGCATTGTTGGCTTGTCATGGCTTGTACATGCAACTTCTGGGCTCACTTGAGAAGCGATTAACGTTGTGTCTTGATACAGGTTTGCTGCAATAATTATAACAATTGTCATATTAACAATCATAACAACATGCCAGATAATATTGTACATATTCTATACGTATTACTATTATGAATAATAATCATATGGCCTATCAGATCGCGTAAAAATCTAAGTTATCTCTTTTTCTCCTATTTCCCCGTACACGGATTACATCCCTTGGCAATGAAATGTCAACAAGTATCATTCTGCGTGCCATAGAGTGCACGTTTCATTTCTGATGTGTGCATATCTGTTGAAAGTGCGTATACATATGAAAAATTTACGGTAGAACGCATTGTTGGCTTGTCATGGCTTGTACATGCAACTTCTGGGCTCACTTGAGAAGCG
>JAWPHD010019350.1:0-36093 GCA_037043455.1 Cyrtodaria siliqua
CTCCGTGATTTTTTTCGACCTCGTCAATTTAAACTTAAAATCAAGGACGTGTTCGTCTACTTATTTTTATTTATCATAGTTCTCCTTGTTCAATATTCATAAAATTTCATATTTCATAATTGTAATTTTGGAATAGCAGTGAAAGTGCTATTTTAGTTTTGTGTATTTTTGCTGAAGATTTTCCTTTTATTTAGCCATTCCTGATATTCAGGTATGAAATAAAGACGTCACATTTTGGACTGCTCCGTAGATGGGTTTTTCGTCCTGTTATATTATTCATTGCAGCGTAACTAGACATGGTATCGATTTTTTGTTTAAATCATTTGATTTCTTATGAGTTGGATTACAACATGTATCAATCTTAAATGTGTAGATCAATAAATGAGTGCGATATCGAAAAAGTCCACGTATTATTTGAACAATCCTCGTACATAATGCAATTATAATGAAAATAATAAAACGATGAACATTCCATCACATAATTTCTTAAATGGTGTACAATTATTATCGAATGAAATACAGATACTATTATAAATATTACTATAAACAGTAGTATTGTTATATATAGTAAACAATGCAGCCAAAACGTATGTCGCTAGCACTGTTTTTGCAAACGCCATGTCTGCAAAATAACGATGTACAATGTTTGTGGTACACTTATATCTAGCCAAAATGCAGCTTATATAATTACTAACACTTAAATATAAGAAAATAATTGAGTAAAAGTTCAAATTGATACCGTCACGTATAAGTTGGAAACATCTGATAAAGGTCCCTAAAACAGAGGCACTGATTCCCAACATTATGCACATTGGCCAATAAAACTAGGATACTACCTTATCACAATATATATCAATACAAATATATAAATATACCCTTACTGACAGAATAGTTAGTAAATTAGTAAGTTAATTCTTGCGCCTTTTTATAAATATATCTGTAAATGTAAACATGTGATAACACTTCATAATATGTCCACTTGTCCGCTTTTTCTCCGTTAATTCCAACAATGGGAAAAAGGTTATAGTGGATTATTGTTATGGTTAAGGTAAGTAGCGGGCAAAGACTCACAGAGCTCCTCCTAGATATAAACTAATATCAAACACCATTCACAAATATTTACAGGAGGCGGTTTAGATATATCGCATACTAATTTCGCAACACATATATTAACAATATATGTTTCGGCCTATACCGAATATATACAACTGCCAAACGTTGATCGGTCATTTCATACCGCCCTTATGTGACGGTAACCAAAACAATATACTCTTCCGATCCATATCTATAAACTGAATGCATCATTTAAATTAATGACATTTAAGCCAGTCATTACTGGATATGCCTGTCTTATTCATCACATATCCTGATGTACTGAATTTGAATATCAACAGGTTACTGAAAGGTGTAGTTTTCACAAATAAACCTCAGTATCTATCATTCTTATGATTATGAGAAAACTGCCTTCGAATCATAACTGCAAATAAAAGTTATGGCATACCGATATACACTTTATATGACCGTTCAATTTAATAATGCTATTTAAGATCAACAAATATATTAAATAAACGATCACTGGGAATTGTTATTATTTGTAACCTGTCGACCTTTCCTCTTTAACGATTTGAAACCATATGCTCTCCAACATGTCTTACATGATGCGTATAGAACTGGACAAAAATGAACCGTTGAAAACTATTTGTTTACGTGTTAAAGTTTTGCCAACTACACATGACTTCGTAAGCTAAAATCAATAAAATCATAACTGCAATTAAAAGTTATGGCATACCGATGTATACACTTTATATGACCGTTCAATTTAATAATGTTACTTAAGATCAACAAATATATTAAAGAAACGATCACTGGGAATTGTTATTATTTGTAACCTGTCGACATTTTCTCTTTAACGATCTCAAACCATATGCTCTACAACATGTTTTACATGATGCATATAGAACTGGACAAATATGCTATTAAGTATGTCATTTTTTAAAAAAAAAAAATACGCAAGCAAGTTAATAAATCAACAGACTGAAATAAATACATGTTTATTCATAATAAAGTTATTAATATAACGTGCAGTATACTCTGTATTTTTATACCAGGCCCTCTACTGTTCATTATAGTACGCGCTACCAGTCCATGTTATCTACTCTCCTGTTATATACTTAACGCCATTAAAAGTGCAAGTTTTTTTATTTTGTGTTTATTATATTTGTTTGTTTTTTTAATTAAAGATGTCTCCAAGATCGATTGTAGTGTTATGTACATGTTATCCAGATTCCCTATAAATCTGGTGACCGATCAAATTCATGTACTGAAAGAAGTAAAATCGGAATTATGCGAAATCCATGCTTCCTACCAAACTTGTGTTTTTTATGGCGTTAAGCATATAATACTGAGCTCCAATTTAAGACAAGCAGTTTACAGAAAGCCTAAGACAATTGCCCAGAGAGAAAAATGGACCTACATGTATTTAATTTCAACGATTACGAGTGGTCATTTAGTTACCTATTTGTGAAATATCTAGCGTTATCAATCATATAGAAATGTAAAGTTATTCCAGGTTTTGTTAAAATGTGTAAATTGTGCAGGATTTCATATTGTCTATCTATTGATTTAAGAGTACGAAGTCATGTACAGTTGGCCAAATTTTACCGCTCATGAACAGTCTCAATCAAACCAAGACTGCAATATTTCGTATGTGTCGTGCTCGGCCGTTTCCAAAGGTAACATACTCTTTTTTACTACGGTCTTACAAAAGAAGAGTGGACACATACATTTACAAACACAGTATATTATTGGTTGAAACGGTAAACTGCTGTTGAGTAATAAAATATGCAACCTCAACACAAGTAAAACATGCGTTAACATTCTGTAAATCTTCGGGAGTGTTTTTATATTTTGAATGCAGTATATAACATGCTATTACACCAGTATATTTCAGAACCTTTTAATAATGCAAACGAGTTCATTAATACCTGAGTCACAGATTACTAACAAACGAATTACATGTCTTCACACTTTGTTTAATTTACACATTATTAACGACTTCTAACATGCATATTTGGATGTCTCAGGGAACTATGGAGACATACGTATGTTACTACTGGCCTACTATCTTCGGCTTGTCAGCGTAATTGATCACCTTGTCAATAGTCAAACATGCTAAACCCACCATCAAAAAGGAAAAACATCATATAGAAAAATATTGTTTATTGTAAAATTAAAATAAAATAATTGTGAAGACAGGTCATATGGTACTTCAGTTTGTATCATCATTATCTTGCATGAAAACGGCAAAAAAATTAAATAACGAAATTAATAACAATTATAATGACAGTGAAGAAATAAACATATATATTTACATGTACTTAATATTTTCTGTAAAAAATATCATCTCAAGGAGGCAGAGAACAACTTCGCACACATCCAATGAGTCTCAATAAAAATGGCTATTCCACTGTATGAACATACACTGATGGTCTTTGTCTCTATTGCGTTTCATTTACAATTATCGTTCTCCAAAGACAGACTAGTGATGGTATAATATAATATAATACAAAAACATACAATACAATACAATACAATACAATATAATACAATCCAATACAATTCAACATAATCCAATACAATTCAATACAATACAATACATTACTTTACAATACAATACAATACAATACAATACAATATAATATAATATAGTAGTAAACAGAGTTTCCCTCTATATGGAGCCAGGAGCCGGGGGCAGCCGTGGCAGTCGGGACAGCCATGTCTTCATAGGTCACATGATGTCCTAGCCCCTCCAATATCCGGGTCACCCGACGTCAGCCCATCCATCTTACAATGACATGACAATGATGAAAGTATCAATTCCACATTAAACACATATAGTTGATTTCAAGTAGATGTGTTTATAATACAAATTGACATTGAAATGATTAACGTAACAATTCCACATTAAACACATATAGTTGATTACAAGTAGATATGGTTATAATACAAATTCCCATTGAAATGACTAACGTAACAATTCCACATTAAACACATATAGTTGATTATAAGTAGATATGTTTATAATACAAATTTATATATTGAAATGATTAACGTAACACTTCAACATTAAACATATATAGCAGATTAAAAGTATAAGTGTTTATAATACACATTGACATTGAAATGATTAACGTAACTATTCCACATTATACACATATAGTTGATTACAAGTAGATGTTGTTATAATACAAATTGACATTGAAATGATTAACGTAACAATTCCACATTAAACACATATAGTTGATTACAAGTAGATGTGTTTATAATACAAATTGACATTGAAATAATAAACGTAACAATTCCACATTAAACACATATAGTTGATTACAAGTAGATGTGTTTATAATACAAATTGACATTGAAATGATTAACGTAACAATTCCACATTAAACACATATAGTTGATTACAAGTAGATATGGTTATAATACAAATTGACATTGAAATGATTAACGTAACAATTCCACATTAAACACATATAGTTGATTACAAGTAGATGTGTTTATAATACACATTGACATTGAAATGAGTAACGTAACAATTCCACATTAAACACATATAGTTGATTACATGTAAATGTGTTTATAAAACACATTGACATTGAAATGATTAACGTAACAATTCCACATTAAACACATACAGTTGATTACATGTAGATGTGTTTATAATACAAAATTACATAGAAATGATTAACGTAACAATTCCACATTAAACACATATAGTTGATTACAAGTAGATGTGTTTATAATACACATTGACATTGAAATGATTAACGTAACAATTCCACATTAAACACATATAGTTGATTACGTGTAGATGTGTTTATAATACAAATTGACATTGAAATGATTAACGTAACAATTCCACATTAAACACATATAGTTGATTACAAGTAGATGTGTTTATAATACACATTGACATTGTTATGATTAACGTAACAATTCTACATTAAACACATATAGTGGATTACATGTAGATGTGTTTATAATACACATTGACATTGAAATGATTAACGTAACAATTCCACATTAAACGCATATAGTGGATTACAAGTAGATGTTGTTATAATACAAATTGACATTGAAATGATTAACGTAACAATTCCACATTAAACACATATAGTTGATTACAAGTAGATGTGTTTATAATACAAATTGACATTGAAATGATTAACGTAACAATTCCACATTAAACACATATAGTTGATTACAAGTAGATATGGTTATAATACAAATTGACATTGAAATGATTAACGTAACAATTCCACATTAAACACATATAGTTGATTACAAGTAGATGTGTTTATAATACACATTGGCATTGAAATGATTAACGTAACAATTCCACATTAAACACATATGAGCCGCAACACACGAAAACGTCCCTTCGGACGTTTAGACGACAACGTCGTAAAGTAACAATTTATGACGTCACCGGTAATCAATTAATTACTAATCAAAATTCTCTTTACTTCCGTGTTTTACCTAATTATTATATCATCGGGAATATGTTTTCTTAATATAAATAGTTGATGCTATAGAAAATGGTATTTGTTTATGTTTTTTGTTGTTATTTAATCAACGACGTCGTCCAAGACGCCGACATCAACGTCAAAATAAGCGGTTAATAATACAATATTTAATTTTCAAATTGAGATAAAATCATTTTTAATTAAGATATCAACATAAAATATAGAAATTTTTAAAGAGAAAATCACCGTGTTTCATAAACATCAACAAATATAAAAAGTCAAAATTGTGTCTGAAGGGACGTTTTCGTGTGTTGCGGCTCATATAGTTGATTACATGTAAATGTGTTTATAAAACACATTGACATTGAAATGATTAACGTAACAATTCCACATTAAACACATACAGTTGATTACATGTAGATGTGTTTATAATACAAAATTACATAGAAATGATTAACGTAACAATTCCACATTAAACACATATAGTTGATTACAAGTAGATGTGTTTATTATACACATTGACATTGAAATGATTAACGTAACAATTCCACATTAAACACATGTAGTGGATTACGTGTAGATGTGTTTATAATACAAATTGACATTGAAATGATTAACGTAACAATTCCACATTAAACACATATAGTTGATTACAAGTAGATGTGTTTATAATACACATTGACATTGAAATGATTAACGTAACAATTCTACATTAAACACATATAGTGGATTACATGTAGATGTGTTTATAATACACATTGACATTGAAATGATTAACGTAACAATTCCACATTAAACGCATATAGTGGATTACATGTAGATGTGTTTATAATACACATTGACATTGAAATGATTAATGTAACAATTCCACATTAAACGCATATAGTGGATTACATGTAGATGTATTTATGATACAAACTGACGTTGAAATGGTTGACGTAACAATTCCACATTAAACACATATAGTTGATTACAAGTAGATGTGTTTATAATACAAATTGACATTGAAATGATTAGCGTAGCAATTCCACATTAAACACATATAGTTGATTACAAGTAGATGTGTGTATAATACAAATTCCCATTGAAATGATTAATATAACAATTCCACATTAAACACATATATTTGATTACAAGTAGATATGTTTATAATACAAATTGATATTGAAATGATTAACATAACACTTCCACATTAAACACATATAGTTGATTACAAGTAGATGTGTTTATAATAACATTTGACATTGAAATGATTATCGTAACAATTCCCAACTAATCACCACTTATTAAATAAGTAAATGTACGTTCGTCTCATACAATGCACATATACCCACTGTAACATATGTGTTAACTACGGACTGCTGTGAAAGTCATGGTAGTATGTGGCGCTTGCTAGGAAATGTCAATGAAGCCGCGATGCAATTGTTAAATGGCACGATAAAGTGGTATGAAGGCAAGTTGTAATGGTACGATGATACGAAGCGACTGAAGATTTAACAAACGTCACGTTGTGATGCTACACTTTCAAGAGGAGACAGTTTGCTCCGTACAATTACCTTATTGCAAAGTTCCAACGTAGCTTCCACCATGACATTACCTCATATCAATATGGTATCTGACTATTACATTATGTCATTGATACGTAAGCTACAGTTGCCTTTAGTGTTTACAACTCTTTCAACCTTTCAGTCGCCTCAGATTTTCAAATGCTTCACCAATTTTTTATAAAGATTTTACTACAAGCGCTCTTCATTATAGCGTGACCAATGTAGTGGCTACAGATAAACTTGTTGAAAAAAAGTATGTCGAATAGAGCTATTAAGAAAAATAATATTTATTATTAAGCAACCGATGTCGTTCGATACGCTCAACCCCCGACCCCGCAGATGGAGGGGTAAACCGGGTGACCCCATGTATCGGGGAAAATCCTGCGATCACGTTAAAGAACCACAGGAATATATCGATAATAAGAGAAGGGCATCGATAGTAGGAGAAGCTCATAATCACCGGCTTCCTAAGCATCCTTCCACTCTCTCTTGGGCGGCCCGAAATTACCTACAATATTACCCTGAATCCGCTAATGGCCCATTCAACAACAATGAAGTAAAATCAAGTACAGTCTCGTTGGAATTGCATTGCCTATACATTTAAGCAAACTAGGTCTAAATAAACTGTGCTTGATAATGACCACAAATTATATTTATATTTACCTATAATTCATGAAATATCAGGATTCATTTTGACTGTCATACCGACGATTAAATGTACCCACACCTTTCATAGTAAACTTCAATTTTGAAATCTGGTGCTCAAACTTTGCTGCTTTGTTGTGCTGTTTGGATGAAACTATTTCACCCTAGGGGCAAAAGTTCCAATATGACCATGATAAATGATTCTAGTCTTGATTGATACATGAAAACAGTAACGGTATGAGACAAGTATCGCTAATATACGCTATCATAGGGCACGCTTTGCTCACATGTGTGCTTGTTTAGGAATATATTGTGAGCAGATGTTGACCGTTCCATTTTGATTCAATGATATTGAGTCGGTAGTTACGTGTGATATACGCACAGACGCACTGACTCTTATGCGGAAGGACGGTATGACAGTATCCCTGATATTATTTTTTTTAAAGAAATGCGTCGAATAAAAAGGCGAAGTTAAGATGGCACACATATTGAATAATGTTATTATAGGACAATTGATGTCATTTTATAATAAAATTATCTGATTATAGTAACATTATAGTCCCATACATGTAAGTTGCACAATGGTACTATATAATAATTATCGTCATGCAGATTGAATAATGACACTTTTTGAGCTTCATTGTTACCCGCATTGAATAATGGCAAGATATAACCATTATGGACAAACCGATTTAAAAAACTGTGAGAGCATTTTGTTCACATACATTTTATAATCATTATGCCTCTATACGATAATTGAATAGTAATTGAATGGTAACACACACTGAATAATGGCACCATGTGGGCATTATGGTCATATCTATTGCATTATTGCCCTATATAATCCTTATGGTCACACATATTGAGTAATGGATCTGTATGACCTGTATGGTCACCCACATTGAATAATACCACTATATGACCATTATGTCACCCATATTTTATAATGCCACTATATGACTATTATGACTATTATGGACACCCATATTGTATAATGGCACTTTATGACAATTATTGTCACCCACGTTGAATAATGTCCATATATGACCATTATGGTCAAACATGTTGAATAATGACACTATATAACCAGTATGGTCACTCACATTGAATAATGGCACTATAATAATACTGTGGTCATACATATTAAATAATTGCGCTATATCAGCATTTTGGTCACCCACATTGACTAATGGCAATACATGACCATTATATTTACACATTTTGAATAATGGCACTATAAGACAATTATGGTCACCCACATTGACTATTGGCACTATCAAATCATTATGGTCGCAACCTATTGAATAATGGCATTATATAAGACCAATATGGTCACCCACATTGAATAATGGCACTAGTGTACCGTCATCGTCATCGTCACTCACATTGAATAATTACAATTTATGACCATTATGGTCACCCATATTGAATAATTACAATGTAGGACCATTATGGTCATACATATTGTATAATAAGACTATATGACCATTATGGTCACCAATATTGAATAATGGCGCGCTTAGTTCATTATGATCACTCACTTTGAATGATGTCGCTATATAATACTCGTGGTCACACATATTGAATAATGGGGCAATATAAGTAAAACACAACTATGCTCGTGTAAATATAATGCAAAAAAAAAATAGCCTAGAAAGCCACAATGAAGGTACTCAATGACATTGCAGAAGCTAGAGCAACAGGAGAATAAACCATTAAGGGCACGACAAGAAAGATCATAGACACATATCAAACGCCACCGTCCCAATGGGCCTTGGGTAGGCGTCATCATAGGGTATACATCCTGTCCACCACCAAGCCTGCAGTACGTTGCAAAATGATAGGGTCATAACCTCTTTTGATAAACTTTTTAACAAGTTTAACAAAGATAGTATGAAAGTGATCATGATCAAGAATCTTACGAAGTTTATAAATCACATCATCATAGAAGTCAGGTTGTGATAGTCCTTGTCGCAGAAGAGTCCTTAAATTACTTTATATTGAAAAGAAGATTAGGGTTACGATAGTACAATTTTGCAAAGGTTTTACGAAGTTTATGGTAACAATAACCATGATTGAGTAGCCTTTTAGTTATACAAAGATTACGAATATTAAAGTCCTCAACTCGAGTACAAGCTCTTGAAAAACGAATAAGTTGAGACACATACATCCCATAAGAAGTTGCTCGGGGAACATCCCCATCCAAGTTGGGATAATTAACAATGTCAAAATTAAAATCATCTCTCTTGTCAATGATTTTGCTAATTATTTCACAATTTTCAATCGAGGGATCTAAATCAAGAAAAGAAGCGTTATTACCAGATATATTAGCTTTGTTAAGCTGAAGTTCTGTAGGATAAATATGATTAACCATTGTTAGAAAGAAAGGGTTGTCAATTTTCAATATGTCATCCAGATACCGAGAGGTGTCATTAAAGGATTCAATAACATCTGCCTGGGTATCTGGTGAAAGACCCAACATGAAATCTCTTCCATAGCAAAATAAAAACAAATCTGCGACAAGTGGTGCACAGTTCGTACCCATAAGGATACCAACAATTTGTCTACAAACGGTGGTTCCATACCTGACGAAAATAGTATCTTATAGGAAGATGAGTGCTTCACAAACTTCATAGCAAGTTCACATAGTATCATTGTCTAAACTGCCGCTAGTAAAAAACGCTTTAATATTATTACATGCCAAAAATAAGTTATTTTTGAATAAGAGAAATTGGCTTGTCTTTAATAAGGTGATGTGGTAAGGTTGTATATAGTGTAGAGAAGTCATAAGTGCTTATTGATGAAACTTGACCTTTATTGAAAAGTGTATAAAGAACGTCTCCTGAATTTTTTATAGACCAAAATAAATTAATCCAAGAGTTTTCATAAGTTTTATGACAATATAGTTTAACGTGATCTTTAACGGCAGTAAGACAATAAGTTAAAAGTTTGGAGATGTTTTTTTGTGGTGCAGGCACTAGAATTAGAAATAAAGCGAGCCTTATACGGATTTTTATGTAATTTAGGAATCCAGTACATAATAGGCAGTTTATTATGCTTATCGTTAACACCAGCCTTGAAAGTAGTGCATCTAGTGATATATGCGGAAAAATCCTCAGTAGAATTAACTGGAGTATATGAATTGGTGCTGCCGAGTTCCAGAGATAAAACTTTGACGTAATGTAGGCGTCAAACAATAATTACATTATAAGTTGCTTTAACATGACCTTTGTTTTCGCCGTGTTTATGTGGTGACACATATTGTATAATGATACTATATTATTGGGTGCGATTTTTATTTGCAATGTATTTTATTCTTCCGGTCGATGAAGGCAGGAACATAGCGAGAATGTGTACACATTAGCGATTTAAATTTTTCAGCAGTCCGTTGACTACTGAGCGTCGGAAACACTTGTCTTCACCACTCTGTGTATTGACCTGTTTATTGAGTGTTATTTGAATTAGTTTGTGGTAAAGTGATAAAGTTACAAATTGAACTTCATGCACAAATTAAATTGGCAACAACAGGTCAAACAAACGTTACCAATACAAACTACTTCCTTGGACCATTCGAGGTACTGGCAGAAAGTAATTGGTAATTTTCTTAAATGAAATTCAAGTTAATTTTCGGAACATGTTGTAAAACGATTCGATGTGCACGATACACTGGCAAATTTCGGTATTCTCTCTTGAATCTACAAGGATTGGAACATGTTGGTATTCTCTCTTGAATCTATTAAGATTGGCACATAATTGGCACATGTCGGTAGTCTCTCTTGAATCTACTTGGATTGGAACATGTCGGTAGTCTCTCTTGAATTTACAATTTTCTCGTGTTATTTTACAATTTTAGTTGTCCTTTTTCACTGTTGAACACATACTTCATTGAACTTATTTTTTCCCGAATAATTTCATTTCGATAGATCTATTACATTCATATAACTATAAAATCTGAAAGATCTAGAAAAATGAAACTTATTTTCCATTTAACTATTAATTTCTGTAATAATGTATGGTTGAAACTTAGTTGAAACATGTAAAACGAGAGACTGGGAACGTTGAATGTGTAGCTTAAACTGCATATAGCTTTCGATATATCTCCCTACTCCCAATCCGTAATCCCGCTCTTCCCCTGCCCTAGATGCGTGTGTATAGTCGCCTTGTCTTTCCTTAAAACTATCCAGAAATAGTATATGCATAAGAATGTATTTGTTTGTGAAATATCACTAAATAAGCCGGATTGCCAACAATCCTGGCTTATAGCCGGTTCGGTGATTTGCGTTTGTCTGTCCATTTGTCTATCTGTCTGTCCGTCCGTCAGCCTACGCGTTTTGACATTTTGTTTAAAGTTTTTGTTTATTTTTTTTTTCGCTTTTTCAGAAACGAAAAGCTTTGAAACCTGGCACACATGATCTTTAGTATCATTTCACAATGCTATATGACAAGAACCATAACTTTGTGATGTGTTTTTCCTGATTTATCCCCCTGTTTACTCGGTATATAAGCCAGAAATTGATGTGTATATTTTAAAAGATAAATATGTCATAACAATGATTGTCCGGAGCAAGATTTGAACCAGGGACCTTGCACTCTTATTTGTTTTGTAATACCTGAATATAACTACTACACCATCGACATTTGTTGACAGTTTGTTGCATTGCTAACACTAAAATGAATATTTACTTATTAACAACGAAATATAAAGGATATGCTGTCTGCCTTTTAATTTAGTATTTTGACTGTTACTTGTCATACGCAGGCTTCATAACCTCTGCACCCAAATGAATTCTACTTTGTTTAATATTTCGTCCATTGTTTTCTCGTTTAGGGCAGAGCAATTGTAGGCAAAGCATTTTGTTAGAAACTGGAACCATACGCCACTGGCCATGGAATGTCATGGAAATACCTCATTGAAGGTATTATGTTCACCGTCATATGCGAGCCATCTCGAACCATCTTCGAGATGGCTCAAATGTTCGTACTGTTGACATTTTAAATATTGAGTTTTGCTCAACCCTGGGCAAGAGGGCGTACACGGTAGAAAGCATTTTTTGCGTCGTTCATGAACGGTATCAGTCAATTCGAGACTGCAATATCGCTTTATTTATTGTGTTATGCGATTTCCAAATGTCTTATTTAATACTCATTTTATAAGCCACGTTTATTTCATTTAAATCTGAGACATGATTGAAATATACTGATACTGTTTTTTTCTTTTTTCATTGCAATACATGATAACACATGTTAGGGGATGCTGTCAAGAAGTCCTTTTATCGAAGTGGATAGATAGCCTTAGTGTAAATCAGAAAGACGTGTGCCCGAGTCTATAGAACGGCAAACCTTTGTTTATTGTACTACATGTACCGAAAAGTATGTATATGTACGATGTGCACTACTTAAGCGTTTCTTTTTCCGTGTTGAATTGCACTGAAAATTTCAGCTAGAATACCTCAGTTTAAAGTTTCATCCGAAAGACTGGTTAGGTATGAAATTCCTTTTGATTGCTTGGAGAATTAATCCACAGTCTATCATGGCTGGGGTAAAACACATGAAGTCATGAAGTAATGCGTTACATTCGATCGTTTAAATACCCATACGTACGATGACACGCCGACAAAAGGCATGCGGTTTAAGTAAGTCTCCGTATTTTTTTTGTATTATTTTGTAATGGATAGGGTACGTACGTGTGTATATTAGATATGTTTATATGAACACATTGTTCCTTTTTCAAATGAATGAATATGTAACACATTGTTCCTTTTTCAGATAAATGAATATGTATCAAAATGATCATCTGCAATTTAGTATATTACATGAAACCCTCACAAGAATCATTGTAACATACATTACATTATATGCTGATTAAATGGCAAATTAATTTATGATGATAGACCTTTTTTTATTTTCAATAACGTATTCTTTGTCTATGTGTTTCTATTGTTTCTTTTTATATTAACCATTTATTTTGAAGAAGAAACAATTGTTGTTTTAAATTGTTTAATCTTATTTCGATACAAACATCTTCAACAAATAGGTATTCTCCCAGCTCATTCGATTTGCTAGAGCGTGTAATGATGTTATATACTTCAATGATCGAAATCAAGTTATTACAAGTAAACTTCTTCAGCAGGGCACAAACTACGTAGATCTTTCTCTAAATTCTACCGCCGCAACGAGGGCCTGCTGGAAAAGTACAACACCAACCTTAAAACACTTCTGCGACTAGGCATATCACAATCCTCATTTTATGGTTATGTGGTCTATAAACTTCGAAAGTTAAAGGGGTCTGGCGGGTTTCCTGACCGCTTTACAAATTTAATCAGGAAGTTCGTCAGAAAAGGATATAACCCTTTGGTTTTACAGCGCACTGCATGTTTAGTGATTGACACCTCTACAGTCAGTCATTACGCTTCACTTTTCACTTGTGCGATGACTGGACTACCTCTTGGGACTCTATGATTGTACCTACTGAAACTAAGGGAGGTGGGTGCATGAGCTTTCGTCCCTCGGGTTTTCTGGTCGTACCCTAGATTGGTTTTCTCTTTAGCTGCAACTACTATGGTTGTTCAGTACGATTCTGGATACATCCTTAGATGTTTATTATTTTGTATGTGTATTTTTAGTTAGTTTCTCTGGATGTGGACTTTATTGTTAAAGAATTTCTTTTGATGGGATGTAGTTTTGTTTACACTGTCTTGTCTATTTGGGCGCTGAAGACAGGATAATAGCGAGGATTGTGCGCATATAAAATCGATTCAAGCTAACCAGTAGGCCTTATTGCCTACTGACCGTTCCAAGTCGGTAACCCTGTCTTCACCATTTTCTAATTTACATGCTTTGAACTATATTCACATTTGTCTATCGTCGGCCGTCATACAATATAACAGAACTAACATAATATATATTTATATTACATATTTGTCTGTGATTTGTATAGAAATTACTAGGAATAGAAAAGCTATATCTGCTCGTTTGCTCTACTGGGAAATATCTCCAAGTGGGAGATACGGAACATTGAGCACTCGGCCTTTTCCGTCAGTAACGAGAACGCCAAATGACGTTCCGATTGCTTCACGGACGTCGTCGTCAGATTCCGCCACTAGGGAATAACGATTACGGAGATTAACGAAGAGTTCCGGTTCACTTGTTTTGTTTGTTTGACGTAACGTCGTCTTGGTATGACGTAACGTCGTCTTGGCGTTCTCGTGCAAACTTGTGTAAAAAGGAGTGAATCATTAGAAATATTAAAAAATATCATTTTAAATTATGTAATATATAGTTTAATAACCAGTGTTTTTGAGATACTGAAAATATCTCCCTCGGTAGAAAAATGGCCCCGATATAAGAGCTCGTGCTCCGCACTCGCTCTTATATCGAGGCCATTTCTCTACCTCGGGAGATATTTCCCCTATCTCAAAAAACTGGTTATTAAACTTTAGATCACTAAGTGTTTTGGAAAAAAGTTTCTTAATCAACATGATCAACACAATTGATGAGTAACATATGACACATAGAAAACAAATCACATACCATATACATATTCATATTTTTGAAAACTGCCATAGTTAACTTAAAACAACAATCAATTTGACGTGTCTCATATAGTGTACCTTAGGTAAAAATATAGATATCAATTTAATTATGACTTCAATTTTTTGAAAATTCCAAACGCTATTTGCTTCGTTTTATTGAGAAACAGCGTATACCATATTTTCAAACTGAGGCAAATTTTACAAAACGATGAACTATAAGTTACTCGGAAAACATAGCCGTTATTTTGTTTTAAATCATAACATTCTTCAAAACTGAGAGACCTTGAAAACGATTTGGAATATTATTTTGTGCGTACTTTACAAATAGAACATGTATGTTTTACATAGTTAAATATTTTGTTTAGTTTTCCACATGGCTAAACAACAATATTGCGGTGCTATATCGTGTCAAATGTATACGGCAACACCGTTTGGTATTCACGCTTTTATTAACGAGAATGTGAAGTGCCATATCACTTTATGTGACCAATTACCAGTTCAAACATTTATCTCGATATATCCACCTACATTTATATTCATAATCTCTATATTTGTTGTTATGCTCCATCATGAAAGTAGAGCGGGAGTGCCCTAATGTCCGACACATATCCGTCCATTCTTACGTACGTAAACCGTTTTACAATCAAATGCTCGTTAAGCCCATTACTCAGACGTCAGCAGCCATGGGTCTTTCAACCTTAATACGTGTTTACAGCTACATAACAGCAGTTTGTTCGTACCAAAAAAGGAATCCCAAGATGAATCGCCTTCACCTGCGTTTTCAACTTTGTTAAGTTGCATTGAAGTTGTACTTTCACGTTTTACATTTAAGTACTCGGACATCGTAAGCTTTCAGATTTCACACATGCTTACATCTACATGACAGCTATATGCTCCTCACAAAGTAGGCCATTGTGAATGACTTTCATTTAAATTACGAATTTGTTAATTAAAGTTTTATTTTCAATGTGTTGTCAATACTCAGATATCAAAAGACCGACAGCTGTAACACTTCAAAACTAGTCACGCGTACATACTTATATGTGCCAGCAGAACTTCAGCTTCTTCCCGAACGTTCCTAATTTTCAAGTTTTTAAATGCAATCCATTACTCAGATACCAAAAGTCATATATCATGCACATTTCATACACATTTATATCTACATGACGGAATCTAAATCCTACGATAAACAGGTCAGCAATTTTTTTTAACCTAATAAAGTATATTAAAGTTTAATATTCAACTGGTTGATTAAGTTCATTACTTTAAAACTAAACGTAAGTTAAAGTCGAACAGAAAATGTAGTATCCAAGGACCACAGTCAACTAAAAGCACGCATGGAAACAAACAACAATAATAAAGTTGTATAAAAAGTAAGATATGACGCCACAAACATAAAAGGGTTGACAATAGAGCTACCATCAGTGGCAAAAAAAGGGCCGGCAGGGGTTTAAACCATGTTCTAGGGTGCATCAAACATCACCCATACTCTATTGTCATCCCAATAAAACGAGACAGTGAAAATGAAAATAACTCTACCAGGTTATATTCTCTAACAAACAAGACAGCATTATCAGGCAATATAAAAGCCATACTGCCTTCAGACTTCCTACAAACCTTACACACTTTGCATTTTATATATACTGAACAAAACACTTCCACGAATACTGATGTTGATTTATTTCTTAAGGACAATAACTGACAAATATATCAAAGCTGTTATGTATAATGCGATAATTACTTAAACGGTTTACAATTATTGCAAACTTGAATTTGTTTTAATGGAATTAAAACCGTCATGATACCTTTCTCTCTCTAAGGATATAACGCCTGGTGGCCATACACTGTACTGACCTGTGTGACTTTTAAAAGTGACCTATGACTTCCAAAATGTATGATTGTTATATTTACTTTTGATAAACCTGAATGTTGCTTTCTATTTAAAACATGGAAGTAATAATTAAGTTCTGCTTAAACAACTTCAATATGAATGTCTATCAGTGTCCAGTAGAAGTAAACAACATCAATGTCAACGAAAGTATTCTTTTTGTCGGTATATACGTCATTCGAGTTTATTTTTGATCAGTTTGCGATCGAGTGTTTGAAAAGTTTAAACAAAACAAGGTCCACATTTTAAAGTCAATGATCAAACATGCAAACTTTTGACCGGAAAGCCTTAAATATATTTCGCGAAATCTATGTTCCGGTAAATGACTGTACGTAAGATTGCACCTTCGTAAACTACTATATTCAGACTTTATTCAACACATATGACACGTTGTTCCAATGCATTCTACGCTGATTTTGTTTACGCACTATCATTGCTCCGTCCTCTGATTGCAAATACGCCAAGCGTAACTTTTATTGACAGGTACCTTTCACTAATGATCCTGTATATAGTTACTCAAATTAAATACCAAGAAATTTCGAGGAAAGCATGGGGTGAAGGAGTAGGGGATACAATCGCCAAATTCTGTATCGATTTCTAATGAAATACTTATTCTGTTAAAGGGAATCAATAATTGTAATTAATAATTGTAAAATAGCTTGAATAGTATAACATAATTGTTATATGTATAAAATGATATAATTATATAAGCGTGAACACTTTATACTGGAAGCAACACTTCACTTAATGTAAGCGTTGACACATACACAATCACACTCACTGGTGAAATTAATGTGCTCATATCATAAAATGCATTACAGATAACTACGCATTGTTCCAAGCTGTCAGTTGAGCTTATACACCCTCAAAATTTGACAATCAAAATTAGGTTTATTATCTGCACCTGTAATACAA
The DNA here is from genome assembly GCA_037043455.1 of Cyrtodaria siliqua. Classification (NCBI taxonomy): domain Eukaryota; kingdom Metazoa; phylum Mollusca; class Bivalvia; order Adapedonta; family Hiatellidae; genus Cyrtodaria; species Cyrtodaria siliqua. The sequence continues at coordinate 18,056 of JAWPHD010019350.1, forward strand.
CCACAAATAATATACAATGCAATGTGGCAGATTGCCAATGCTTGTGGCAATTGATCCATGAACAATATATAAGGCAGCTTAAAACTGAATATCACAGTATAATAGGATGTAATGAACATATATGATTAATCGACAACGGTAATTGATCGGGAAACAACGTGTATCAAGTTATAATGGGATATGTAATATTTATAGCATACTTTTTCGAGTATATGCGATTGATACTGTTTCTCGAGGGCCGCAGGCCCGAGAGTGCAGTATAAATCGCATACGAGAAAAATATGCTATAAATGTGTTGTACCATAGCCATTTATCCAACTACGCGTGTGTAAAATTGGGTAGACCATAGTATAACTGCAGAATCTGTCATTTATAGCACGGCTGAAATATATCGGCAGTTATAGCACGCTTTAGGCTATGACCTTCAGGTTTACGAAAATTATATCATAAGCAAAAACAAAGGAAAACCATTAGAGCTATGGTACAAAATGGGCATACGGAAAAAAAGGGAAGACTGGATAAGGTGGACATAATGAATTATCACCCTTGCTTGAACATGTAAAACCATCTTTGTCGATCCATAACATATATACTATTTTAGATACCAACATGTAACTTCATATAAGTAGAAGATGTGTTGTGTCCATGCATGGCTGAGGTGGTATTAATGTTTGAATGTATAACCCGTAATTGAACATTTACCATGTCTGCAACACGTTTGTTTGCAACCTATACTGATACAATATATAGAGAGCATAATTATAACAAAAGCTATTGTTTACGAAAAATTGCCTTGTCATTATTGTTGATACACTGGAGAAAAAACATAGATTCGTGCCTGCACAAATGATGACAGAAGCTGTGTTACCTTAAAGGAAGGCTGCGGTCGGATTAGATTTTACTGAGATAAAATATAAGATGTTGTATTTCTGGCTACAGTTTAAACCACTGCCATGTTAGATAATCATACATGTATAAAGGATAACTGGAAACGGCTGTCGTCAGTTTAGTATTTTAGTACGAGAATAATAGTATACCTATTAAAATAAAACAAATTTGCAGCACTGAATTACGAGGGATACTATAAAGACTTTTAATTATAAGTAGAAAAGACCAGTTACAGGTGCTAAAATATAATATCTATATCGAGCGCTTCGGATTTAGTTATCGCCTTCTTCAAAATATACACAAATAGTCTTATAAGAAAACAATAAAACAAAACAAAAAAAACAAACGAAAACATAAGGAACAGTGTATAACTGGGCCATATGCAATGTATACACAAAGCGCGCCATCTAAAACGGCCAATACATGTATTATGTACAAACTATTTATGGAGACACGAGTGTAGAATGCATGACCAAACTGTATACTCCGCTAGTTTGAACACGTAATGAAGCATCCGCGACGTCATGATATGCATCGAAACGCCGACATTTTGAATGTTGTTTTCATTTCTTCGGCATGAATATTAAAGTTATATTGTGAGACCACTCATAGCATGACTGAAGCATGGGATCACTGTCTCTGAAGCACATCCGAATGTCTGCCGTATTATTAAAATGCTATTCTAAGACCACATATAGGATGACTGAAGCATGGGGATGACTTTCTCTGATGTAGTCCCGAATGTCTGTGTACTATTAAAGTGCTATTGTGAGACAATGAATAGCATGACTGAACATGTTATCGCTGTCCTTGACGTATATCATAATGTTAAAGTGTTATTGTGAGACCATGTACAGTATGATTGACGCATGGGGTTAACCTTATTGGAGGTACATCAGAATGGCTGTAGAACTATTAAAGTTATATTGTGAGACCATGCATAGCATTAATGAAGCATGGTATCTCTGTCTTTGGGGAAAGTCAGAATGGCTGTTGCACTATTAAATCGCTATTGGGACATCATGTAAGGTATGTATAGCATAATTGAAACATGTAGAGTATCGCTGTATTCGAGGTACACCCGAATCGCTGTTGCTCTAGTACATAGTTATTGTGACACTTCAGAAACGAATGTTTTACTTATTCCACCTTAGTTGGCTTTGTGTAGTCAATGTTTTAAAATATATGATTCAGAGTTTGTATTTAAATAAACCATGCTATACTGTCGTTAATACAGTTTGCTTAATTTACTGCGTCATTGTTAAAGGGGATGTGTCATAACAAGCTAGTGGTACTATGTAAAAGCTTCTTAATAAAATAAACGTCACAGTATAAACGTAATGTTATGATGTGACATAATGTTATGACATGATTTTAAATTTCCGAACATAAATGTAACACATATCAGGTCTGATTTTATTCATCACAAACATTAATTTTCTAACAACAATGTGGTTGCACTGGTCTTCTTTGTTATAATACCGTCACTCATTGCCCATCACACACAATACAAAATCAAATAAAAGTTAAAATAAATGAAATCATGTCATAAACATCAAAAATGTAAAAGTATATCATCAATCTAAACTCGCTCGCATAACGATACAACCACCATTTATTCAAATATGTAATAAAGGTTTAGACTAAACGGTCTGTTATTTCACTTAACACATAGTTAATACATGTAAACTGTTGATATTTGAGAAATAAACATCAGTTTATTTACGATTGTATAACATACAAAAAATGTATTCTAATTTAAATCTGTTTCAACATTTTACCTTTTAAAATCTTATTACAAACTCCATGATGAATCAATCATCAATCAATCAGTCAGTCAGTCGATCAATTAACCAATCAATCAATCAATCATGATACTAATTTAAACTTGCACCGAAAGCAAATATACTTAAATATTCATGATTGATGTGCATTTTCATTATGAATAGGAGAACACGTTTTCGGAAAAAACATTCTCAACTTACGGATGCCATTAAGTATCGACGTGTTTAACAGATTATCAGTGAGACATACCCATGGTATTAGGTTTAAATGTGTGTGTTAACACTCATATCATATGTATACTATAACCATGCCATACATTATAGATTTTCCACAGCAATAATAGGTATGCTATGCATTATCGTAGATGCAGTTAGTTTAATGTCCTGTGTCATCGTTAAATGAGATTTGTCATAAAATCATTGTTGAACTAATAGTACGTTAAAAGCTGTTTAATAAATTAACTCCACGGTATAGTCCTAAATGTTTTGTTGCGACATAATGTATGTCACTGCGACATAATGCTATGTTGCAGTGTCCTTCATGACATTACAAACAACTATGGCAATCCAATATGCGACACACATACTTAAGTAATTTAAAACAATATATATAATATATAACTGTGAAATAAATTACAATGAAAACAAAATCAACATACAAATCTGTGTAAGTTTCAAATTGCATAAATACACCCCATTTGATAGAATAATTTACAAACTAGTACGCGAATAATTTCGTTTTATTTAAGTATATCTGTGAATGTGAAAACGTGATAAGTCTTCATTAGATCATGGCGGGGACTTCTTTATTTACACTGTCCTGTTTTAATGGGATGACAGTAGGGTAAGTGTGAGGTTTGGTGCACCCTAGAACCGGTGTAAACCTCCAGTGGCCTAGTTTGCCACTAACCGTTCCAAGGTGGTAGCCCTATTGTCAAACCTTTTGTGTTTGTGATGTCGTTTGCATTTATTATTACTTTTGCCTAATTGTCTGTTTGCGTGTTTGTTTCTGTGTTTTGTGGTTGACTGTCCTCCTTGAATGCTACTTTCCCTGTCCGATCTTTTTATATTTCTTCATGATTTGTTCACCATATTGCCCTTTTAACACTAGGTTTAAAGACACAATTCCCGATCCATTGTTCGGGTTAAAATGTTACTGCATTGAAGGTGTGTGTATAATATGACAGACCGCGCTTACGTTTTTAACTTTTAACAATATTTAGATATTGATACGAAGAAAAATATTAGAATAGCTCTTTGCTGATTTTCGAATATCCTCACAATAGAAAGCGGAACATAGGAAAACATTCATAGGGATGAAAGAAAATGCCTATTTTGCAATATTATTTTTATAGAAAACGAATACCACTTTTTGCTTGTTTGTCCCATGTATAGAGAATTAAGACATAACTATCTTAAACATTATTATAACCTATGACCATATTTGACAAGTTTGATTTGCTTATGACATCAAAATGTACAGTTGCAAATTTAGCGAAATTTATATTCTATGCTCTCAAACTAAGGAACAGTACATAAAGGAAATGTCCAGATATTAAATTATTAGATCGGATCATTGTCCAATTACATTTTCGTTAAATTATGTCTCAAGTGAAAATGGACAAAATAATCGCCGTAATGTCGATAAGATAGTATGGAACCCTGCAGAGTCGAAGAGTTTCTTAAACCTACTTAACTCAAAAAAACATGTTTTCGATAATAAATCGGCGAAACTTACATCCGGTGAATGCGATATAAATAGGAGTATCGATTCTCTTTCCGACATAGTGTATAATATATCTTTTCAATGTTTTGGTAAATCATACTCACCAAAACCACATACTAAAAACAAGAAAACGCCGTGGTTCGACGAAAATTGCCGTAAAGCTAAATCGGAAATTCTTAAATGTAAACGAGATCTTGCAGAGCATGTCTCCGAGGAAAATAAAAGGTTATTTCTAATAAGTCGGAGTAAATTTGCATATTCAAAACGCAATGCTAAACGTGTTTTTGATATGAAAGAGAAATGATACTTATCGAATTTAAGTAAAAAATCACCAAGAAAATTCTGGAAATACATTAAAAAGTTCACTAACAAGAAAAACAATAAACAAAACGATATAAGTATGAGCGATTTTAATAACCATTTTACGTCAATTTCTAATACACCTCATGATCACTTAAACGTAGAGGATCATAGCCGGACCCCTGATGAGACGGTACGCATTGAAATGCTTGATGCTCAGTTCAGTATCGAAGAAATACGCAAAACGATTTCTTCATTGAATAGAAATAAAAGCGCTGATTATGATAACAATGTAGCTGATTTCTTGATTGAAGCGAACGATTTTATAAGTCCTTATTTGTGTACAATGTTTAATATTATCTATGACTCTGGAATTTATCCCGAGGCTTGGTGTAACGGTGTAATTGTCCCTATTCATAAAAAAGGTGATATTGGTAATCCTTCTAACTATCGAGGAATAACTTTAGTAAAAGTTATTGCTAAGATATTTTCTCTAACGTTAAGAAACCGAATAAATAAGTGGTGTGAAACTGAACATGTTTTTAATGACGCACAATTTGGTTTTCGTGACAAGCGCTCTACCACTGACGCAGTATTTATTTTGCATTCTGTTATACAAAAGGTATTATCGGCTAATTCTAAATTATGGTGTGTATTTATTGATTATGAAAAAGCATTTGATACTGTTATAAGAGATGCTCTGTGGGTGAAATTACTTCAATCTGGTATTAGCTGCAAAATGGTACGTATGATACAGGCTATATATAACAATGTGAAATCATGTGTTAAACTTTCATCGAATATGGATATGTCAGAGTTCTTCGACGTCACGTTGGGCTTGAAGCAAGGAGAGCCACTGTCGCCCATTTTGTTCATTTTGTTTATTAATGATATTGTCGCTAATATTAATTTTGATACATTGACTTATAATGACCTAAATATGCTGACACGGTATCTCATTCTTTTTGCCGATGATATTGTGTTATTTACAACGGACCCAGATAGCCTACAGTCTCAGATAGATAGTATTTACCAATACTCACATAAGTGGGGTTTAAAAATAAATATAAATAAAACTAAAGTATGTATTTTCGAAAAAAGGAAAACAAATCATAATGTGGAGTTCTTAATAAATGGCGAAAAAGTTGAAATCGTAGATAGTTTTACGTATTTAGGCATTAAATTAACTCATACCGGTAACCTGTCAAATGCTGTTAAAACTTTATCCGATCAAGCCCTAAGGGCATATCATAATTTGCTATCTGTGTTCGATAGAATACCGTTAGATGTAAAAAACAAATTGTCCTTATTTGATTCAATGGTTGTACCAATTATATTATATGGAGCTGAAGTGTGGGGCCTGTATAATTATAAAGAAGTGGATAAACTGCATATCAAATTTTGCAAGCATGTTATGGGAGTACGTCAACAGACATCCAATTATGCTGTCTATGGTGAATTAGGGCGATTTCCATTAACAGTTATAAGTAAAGAAAGATCGCTAAAATGTTGGTTAAAATTAATGACTGATGTTAATTCACCTGTATACAGTATATATATTGAACAATGTAATAGCATAAACGGAAGCTGTTGCGCTAATCGTATTAGAACTATTATTGACAATCTTGGTTATTCGAATTTAGCAAACGATGTTAGGATCAATACTAATTATTTACCTTTACTTAAAAGGCGATTGCGAGACCAGTTTGTTCAAGAATGGAGTATGAGTATACATAATTCGTCTAAACTTGATTATTATGTATAATTTAAAAACACATTTTGCTATGAAGATTATATTGACAAACTTAAAAGTGATTCTCTACGAAAACATTTTACGTTTTTAAGATTAAGTTCACATTCTCTTGAAATTGAGACCGGGCGATATAATGGTATTGATCGTGCTAATAGATTATGTAAACTTTGTAATCAGAATGTTATAGAGTCAGAATATCATTTCTTGCTGTGTTGTACTAAATACAACGATATCCGTACTAAATACTTAGGCCGCATAGCTTGGCCTACACTCAATAAATGTACATATATCATGTCGTCTAAAAATGGAAAAATGTTGTTAAAAATTTCAAAATTTATCCAAGAAGCTCTTGTAATAAGAAAAAATACCCTTGAGAATATGATTGTTTCGCAAGAATAATATACATGTAATGTATTGTTAAATGTGTAATTATGTTATATATGTTTATTACAATATGTGTTGTCTTTGCCATATTTCTCTGTAAAACTTTGTAAATGGCCAAAGGCAAAATTTGCAGATTTGCTGAATAAACTTGAAACTTGAATTATTTTTCATTTCAACGGTTTTGAAATAATGTGCTTCTCAGTAAATCTGATATAATGTAAATGTAATTGTATGTTTATTTGTTTGGACAAGTGTTCATGTTCTCACTATCTTCATATTTTCATGTAATTGTGTAGGCTTCAAACATGTGTTGTATGTTCCATTGCTGAATAATTTATAATAAAATATTCTGTGAATACAACTGGTGTTCTTTGGAAAGTATGTTTTTGTTTTGTTTTTCCAGCGTTTTTTTAAGCACATTATGTAAAAAAAAAAACACTTATTGAACGCTTTTAAAAAAGTCATGATATACAGTTACTTTTCAAGGCATGCTTGTACATTAATTTAACCATATTTTCCAGTTGAGAGTTTTGCTCTACGATATTGTCGAAGTTTTAATTTCGCGGAAATACTCATCTCTATAGTGTTTTACTGACGTTGAAGGCCTGTTAACATTTTCGTTCCAATCTAATATTGCAAGTTCAGTTCGGATAAGGTATGACTGGTCTGAAAAGTTTATCCGTTTTTCATGAAATTGCAATATTGCATTTTTAAATCTTTCGACATAAAAAGTGTTCATGCAATATATGTCCATATGTAGTCATCTGCATTTTCGTAATTTGTAATTTTTTAAGTGTTGCTGAGAAGAAGTTCTGCCGTAGGATCTGATGTTTTGCATTTACTACCTTCGTAACATGCACCTGTTTTGCATCTTTATGTTGCATAACTGTGTTGATGATTGTCCTTGCAATGTTCTGTTATGTGGATGTTGCTACTTCTTAGGTTGTCTGCATTTTTGTCACAATATTTCATGCACCAGTATACGTGTGTTTTGATGTCAGTCAAGTCAAGAAATTTTATTTCATAATTTCGGCCACCGGCCCATCATAAGAAACAAGTTGAACAGCATAATAACATTATGATACATTATATGGATGAAGATATATAAATACAACATTTTTATAATAATTTCAGATTACAAATAGATAATGTATAAACAAATTAAGTACAAACTTAACGTTTTGTCTATACCTAATATCTACTTAACATTATTCATGCAAACTCTATATTTATCTAATTCGTGTATCGATAATCAGTTTACGTTTTTAGTTTGATCTATATATACATTTTGCAATGTATATGATACCTTTAGTAGTTGTACATGACATAAGTTGATAAAACATATTCAAAGATCTGTCAACCAGCCAATGTGCTCTGAAAAATAGACTTTGATATTTCGCAGATTCTCTACACTCAATTATAAAGTGAAATTCATATTCAATTACTAATATATTTCTAGCATAACATAAAGGACACTACCTCATATTTCTTTCTATATTTAAATGTCTAACCTTTCCAATAGCTAAATTATGACAAGAACATCGACATCTAGATAGAGAACTTCATAGTATATATGACATTTCCATAGAGAGATATTGTTCAATGTAAAGCAATGAATTATAGTATTTGTAAGCGTTACTTGATACAAACCTTTCCATACCATATTTGCATATACACATATTTTTCTCTCTGCTTAAACATAGTCAACAAGAAACGTCACTGTAAGTGACAAATGCCCCCGAAGTGACATTTGACCTGTAAGTGTGACCTTGACCTTTGAGCCACGGACCTGGATTTTGTGCGCGACACGTCGTATGGTTGTGGTGAGCACTTGTGCCAAGTTATTTGAAAATCTGTTTAGGCATGCACAAGTTATTGACTGGACACAATTTGACATTTGACCTCTAAGTCTGACCTTGACCTTGAGACCATATACCTGGATTTTGTGCGCGACACATTATCTTGTTGTGCTGAGTACTGGTGACAAGTTATTTGAAAATCCGTCCAGGAATGCAAGAGTTATTGACCGGACACGATTTGACATTTGACCTCCAAGTGTGACCTGGACCTTGAAGCTACAGACCTGGATTTTGTGGACGACATGTCGCCTTGTTGTGGTCACACTTGTGAAAGGATATTTGAAAATCCGTCCTGGATTACCAGAGTTATTGACCGGATACGAGTTGACATTTGACCTCTAAGTGTGACCAGGACCTTAGAGCCACGGACCTGGATTTTGTGCGCGACATGTCTTGTTGTGGTGAGCACTTGTGCAAAGTTATTTGAAAATACGTCTATGAATGCAGTTATTGACCGAACATGATTTGAGCTTTGACCTCTAAGTATGACCTTGAACTTGGAGTCACAGACCTGGATTTTATACGCGACACGTCGTCCTGTTGTGGTGAGTAATTGGGCGAAGTTTTTTGAAAATCCTTCCAGGAATGATAGAGTTATTGACCGGACACGATTTGACTTTTGACCTCTAAGTGTGACCTTGACCTTGGAGCCACGGACCTGGATTTTGTGCTTGACACGTTGTCTTGTTGTGGCGAGCACTTGTGCCAAGTTATTTGAAAATATGTCCATAAATGTTAGAATTATTGACCGGACACGAACGCACTTCATTTTGATCTTTGAACTCTAAGTGTGACCTTGAGCCACGGACCTGGATTTCGTGCGTGACACATCGTCTTGTCGTCGTCTTGGAGAGCAATTGTGTTTTGAAAATCCGTTCATTTTTGTCAGCGTTATTAACCGAACACGATTGTAAGGACGAACGAAGTGACTGACGGACGGACAGTGCGACTACTATATGCCACCCTTCGGGGGCATAAAAGCAAAGAAGAATTGCCGATCTCATATGAAAGCCACGCATACCCAAAACCAAATGTGTACAATAAACTTCTAGTTTCGCTGGCCCACGTGTGCATATCTGTCTCGTCCAAACGCTTTAGCATGTAATTACATTGTTTTGGGTACCTATGGTTTTCCAACGAGATAAGCTTAAGCCAGTACTGGATACATCTTGGAATACAAGTTGTACATAATGGAGTTCTACTGCACTCTTCCAAAGCAAAAACGTCAGCGGCTTGCATTGGTAAGTTACAATGAACTCTTTCCAAATTCTCATACTACGTATAACCCCATATTTCTGATCCATATATAATAATGGTTTGACCATACTTAGTCTATCAAATAATTTAAATATATCATTGGATTGAAATCTTCCAATTCTACGTTGATATTGAAAAATACATGCTATTGATTTAGTTGCTTGTTTTGCTAAGTATTCCTGTGTTTTTGAACATGAAAGTTTTGGAGTAATATACATACCAAGATATTTATAAAAGGAAACACATTCAAGTTGTTTACCACTGTAAAACCAACGCTCATTAAATTTTGTTTTAACAATACCACCTCTTCGATGCTTTCTGCTATATCCGATAATTATGCATGCCATGATGACCCTTCTTTATATTTTGGACCAGAAAGAATAAATTTCATTTCTTTGCCTACGTGTTTTGCTGCATGCTAAGTATCGTTCGTTCTTCGAAGCAGTGTTCTTCCTATTTGTTCTAATAAATGTATTGACACTGGCATTTCTATCATGACAATGCAGTTTTTTTTCGTTCCATCTTCTCCATAACTGTCGAATAAGTCATACATTCTTTTTGTCAAAATGAGTTCATGTGATTGACTGGATGCACCATCTTTTTTGTAATGTGCTCATTATATATCACTTGATGCATATTTGCTCTAATACAAATAACATCGGTATGGTTATAATTAGTTTCGGGTTCCATGACGGACATCAGTCAGAATACTAATTTGCTGTGATTCGCCTGAGAAATATATTTAGCATTGAATAGCAGCATCACATGTATCTTGGCATAATTCAGACACTACAGTTTTAAAACCGCTAAACACTTCATCTGTATAAGAATATGTTTAGCTTTCAATGCCTGATGCTTCACAAAACCTTTGACATTGGTAAGGTAGCATTCCAGACGAAAAATAACGATGTAATAGTCGAACATTACCCAGAAATATTTGCGCAATATAAGGGGTGCTTGACCACGATAGCTCGTGCTTATTTAAATAGTTTGACTTGATAATAGCAACGTGGCCCTTATATCGTCTGTTGAAGGCAAAAACGATTTACGTGCATTATCGCCACTTTTCAGGAGAGACAAAAAACTGTTAAACGTTTTAGATTGGTATTATTAAGGGTTAATTGTTCATACTTAAGCTAAAAATACAGTTCTACTTTAGACATAACAGTTGATATGTCTTACGTTTTTTAATTAAAAAGGTTATAGTGAAAGTAATAAAACACACAAGATTTTTGCACTGAAAATTTGAACGCAAAAACCATGTAAGATCACTTATTGGTTTTTGTACTTAAAATTTGAGTGCAAAATTTTTGTATGTGCACTAACAGGCTTTTTGCTCTAATGTTATTTATCTCTTTTTTGTTATTATGTAAGATATTTTAACCAAAATTAAGCATCTCTCGTTCCCTGTTAATGGAAAATGTGTGAATAAGCTATGAAATTTGAAGAAATGTTTTTTATTTTGTTTAATTCAATGATAATGCTGTTTTTTTGTTTAGCATTGGTGGGATCTGTGTGTGGAATTTAAAAAAAAATCTATTCCACAGTAACTGTTAAAGAGTATTTCAAAAAATCAAAAACATTCAATATTATTATTTTATTTAACACAGACATTTCAGTTAATTCCTAACTATACAACCGCAAGATATTATATCATAATCTCTAATTGTTAACAGCAAGTTTAATACAGTGGCAGTTATAGGGTTTCTGCATTGAAATTCTATATTTTGTGATGGTATATAACAGTTATTAATGGTCGCAAAATTTGTTAAAAGGTGACTTTTGCGGAGCCGTTAACACAATTTGAGACCGTTAAATGACAGATATGTGTTTCTAAAGTCAGAATTTTAATACTGGTTAACCCATTTCTAATGCATTTCATTGTTTTTGGCAGTTTTATTAAAACACACATTGAAATAAAATTAATGATGTCATGGTTCTAACGGTTTAACTACACACGGATGGATTTGTGATGGGATATGCATTACAGTGTATTTGATTGTCGAACATTTTTTTTAACGTCAGCCAGTGGGATTGCAGGAATTTTCAAAAGTGTATAAGAATCCTGTAGTTAACCTGTAGTTAACCTGTAGTTAACAGCAAATTTATCATTCTATAAACTAATAGTACAATCAAATAGACCATTAAACATTATTTATGATTTAAACTATGCTGTTCAAAAAGAATTTTAAGAGACTATGAAATTACAATTCTTAAAATTACAATAATAAAATAATACGACACGTTTGACTTAGGTGATTATTCCTGAAAATACTGCCTAAGCAGTGTCATCAGACTCATAAATAGCTGAGGCAATCTCCCCAATTGGTCCTTTCACAAAATTGATGTCGTAAACATTTTTCGCTCGACTTTTTCGACGAAAAAAAGCTATTGTCATCGCTCGATCGTCGTGTCCAGTTATAGTTTTGTATATAAGCGTGTATTTCACGAACTACTTTACATACTGGATTGAAACTAAACACATGTATTCGGCATCATTAGACAACATCATAAAGCATGGTTCTGTAACATGTATAACTCATGCTTTTATTTTAACAACATTATAGCCTCTTTTATACTTAGAACAAACTGGTTACAGTCAAACTGGTTACAGTTTTGTATGTAAGCTTGTCAACTAAATTCTTTTTATGCCCCCGAAAAGGCATATAGTAATCGCACTGTCCATCTGTCTGTCTGTCTGTCTGTCCGGATTCCGTCCGTCAATCCGCAGTTCGTGTCCGAACCGTACTTTCAAAACCCCAGCATGGATTTTTGATTAACTTGGCACAAGTGATCATCATAACAAGACGATGTGTCGCGCGCAAGAGCCAGGTCCGAACCATAAAGGTCAAGGTCACACTTGAAGTTCATAGGTCAAAAACAGGTACGCAATTTCAAATTGTGTCCCGTCAATAACTCTGGCACAAGTGCTCACCACAAAAAGACGATGTGTCGCGCAAAAATCCAGGTCTGTGGCCACAAGGTCAAGGTCACACTTAGAGGTCAAAGGTAAAATCGGGTCCGGTCAATAACTGTTGCATGCCTGGACGGATTTCCAAATAACTTGGCACAAGTGCTCACCACAACCAAACAACGTGTCGTGCACAAAATCCAGGTCCATGGCTCCAAGGTCAAGGTCATACATATAGGTCAAAGGAGACTTCGGAGGCATTTATCACTTACAGTGATATTTATTGTTTAAATTTATGTTTTTATTATATCTTAAACCCCCCAAAACAAAGGCGCAGTCGGTAGCGCGGCGGATTTGTAACCTGAGGCCCCGGGTTCACAGGCCCCGGGTTCAATCCACCGTGGTGCCACTGAGTTTTGCCGGTGTGTTCTTGGGCGAGACACTTTCCCTTAGCCTCGTCCGTCGGATGGGGACGTAAACCGGGCGGTCCCATGTATCGGTATATCCTCCGAGCATGTTAAAGAACCATAGGAATCTATTCGATAATAAGCGTAGGGCATGGTTCCGGGATTCCTATGTATCCTTCCCCTCTCTCTGGTGCGGCTCTAAATAACCTATACTGTGTTGATGAGCCGTTAAACAACATTCAATTCAATTCCAAAAAGAATTCATTGACATGTCTAACAAGCACTGACTTCCATATGTAAAACTCAGAGGCAAGTGCCATAATTTGGAATAATTATGCCTTTCAAATTAGTTTCCCAATAGACAAGTCCTTGAAAGTCGATATACATTTTTTTTCTTCAAAGTATCTTCCAGGCTTCTAAGCATCTTATATATTTTTAGGGTAAGGCCAAATAAAATTATTTGTGTGTTTCCTATTATATATAGGGTAGGTCAGGTAGGGAAAATATTTTATTTTCTAAAAATATCTTTTTTATATTTGATATTTTTATCACTCAATACTTTTAAATACATGTGTGTTGATATCAGGTATTTATTTTTTCCCATTGTTTTTTAAATTATATTTTTTAATTTTATTTTATTTTATTTATTTATATTTTTTATGGGTTTTTTTTGGCATGAAATTTTTAGGACGAGCCCTTAAAACGGGGTCGGTCGGGAAACCGGAACCACATATAAATTCGTATTTGGCCTAATAGATGTCACAGTCATGTGTCATGTGTTGTGATATCATATTGCAAATAAGTGCACAATTCTCTTAAGTGCAGGTCCAGTTTAAATGTTAATGCAAAATTAGTGAAAGTGAAAAAAGCCATCAAAGATATATCATTTTGCAAATAGTTAATAAAATACTAAATAAAGGGAAATTGACTAAAAACAGTTATGGGGTATGTATCGTGATTAAATACACTCATTGATGTAAAAAAGTGATTTTGTGAAAAATGTCACATGGTTTTAGCATTCAAGGGACAATATTGGGTAGATAGTGTTGATAACGTTTCTCTACAAACTTTGACTGTGAATACTTTTGATATGAAGTGTTCAACAGATGATATGGATGTGACAAGTAGTCGCTCCTTGTGATCATCCAATCCGCTGCTAATACATGTGAAACTACAGTCTTTAAGTACCTCTCCAGTAAATGTTTCTTCACACATTTCTTTTTTGTCATGTTCTTTCTCTTATATGACTTTGTTTGCTACTTTTCTCTCCTGTTTGTTTGCTTCCAAGGATCACCGTTTCAGTAGTTATTTTCATCAGCATTTGTTTGGATGATATATTATTCTCGTTGCCTTCTCCTAGAAATGACAATTTCTTTCGTCAAATCTATAATTTCTTGTTTTTTCAATCTCAGACACACATTGAAAATATATCTGGCCCTGTATTAAACGAGATTTTTCTTTTCTCGTTCCTGCTTTTCACAGATTCTATTTTGTCAGAATAATATTTTCGTTTTTGCCCGAAATGCGGTGGTAATTTCATTTTTAGAGTTCGCCAAATCATACCATACATATTATGATATATATATATATATACTGAGTACAATAGAAACTATGGCAAAGCAATGTTACATTCCACTGAATCGGATACCTGAAGTCAGTATCACACCATTCATCAACATCCCTATCATGGAAAGGGTACAACAGGATATTTAACTGACTTTAATTCTCACTAATTACTCTGATTTTATTAATGTTGTTCCTGTCAGAGTAGATAAGTATGGACAACTATAAATACAGTGTGTACATGTATATAATTGTATTTCGAATTATTGTTATTGAGTCAAATTAATGTATATCATAGCAGGCCGTGTCTCCTTTTTGTGTTATGTTTTAGCATTTTGGTATAACCCATGTAAGTCAATTTTTCTACAGTTTGGAGGGAATACAATACAATAGTTGGCTCATATTTTATAAGTCATACACTGAGTGAGTCAAACTTTGTTTTATCACTTTTAGTAACAGAAGATCAAAAGCTGGGTGGTGTTTTAAGGATCATAGTCCCTCTACCATATGAGTCGACAAGAAGAATCCCACGTTAAACTCGGGATTATGTTTTGGACTAACCAAAAGCTTGTTATTTAACCATTTAAACTGTGACTTTATATTTATTTCGCGCTTCGGAGCATACAATTTTGCTAGATACTGGTACCATAACCATACGCCGCTGGACATGGAATTATGACAGTAAAATTAGCATGTCCACCGCCATATGCATGCCATCTTCGGGATGGTTAAAATTTCTGTACTATTGACTGTATATTGAATTCTGGTCAACCCGTGGCTAGGGGGCGTGAACGGTAGAAAGCATATTTCAATACCGTTCATGAACAGTCTCAATCAAACCGAGACTGCAATATTTCGTTTTTATCGTGTTCGGCCGTTTTAAAAGGTCCACTCTCATACTCTTTTATATAGCACGGTAGCGTTGCTTTTGCAGTGTGGAGACAGTAAAACGTCTCCCCGAGCTTGCAATCAGGACTGTTATTGATTTAGAGATCGCTGAGCCAGATACTTATATTTAGATATCGGTGGTACAGTCTCAATCGAACCCAGAAAGCAATATTTCGTATTTATCATGTTCGGCTTTTTCCAAAGGTCAACTCTCATACTCTTGTATTGAGGTAGACAAACACATTGGTGACACTAATAATTGCAATGCTGATCTGAATGTGCAGCCAAGTATTAATAATTATGACGGAAATGAATGTCATGCGAATGTTGATTATGGATAGGAGGACAAAGTAGGTAATTTTACTAGTGATGATGATTCTGTTTGTGATATTTATAAATGTAAAGGATTGCTTGTGTTTACCATATGTTACTACAAACGAACTAGCATGGCTGGGACGAGGGTCAAGGCCACATTTGCACAACAGGAAGGATTAGATATAATAAATGTTGGTCAATGCTTGAGCGTCAAAATTGGAAAAAAAAATGTTTAGCTAACAAAAAAGTGATGCAAAGAGCATGATTAGATGAACATGTTTTTAGAATCCAACGAGAGATAATGCCTGACTGTGGTATTAATTTAGTTTGAAATCGCTTTCCAAATCCTTTAGGTGTACGATACTCTGGACATTGTTGGTGAACTCTAAAATAATTATTTATTCACTTTGAAGACCAAACCCAAGATATTATGTGTCATCACTACCGATTTACTAAAAACCTACATGTATATGCAGTAGTAAATGACTGAATACTGCCTGTGAACTCTTGAAAGAAATGCATCTAATAATAAATGGTGTGAAACATACCATACATCAAAAAACGGAATACCAAAATCATTTTAAAGCACAAGTTAAATAATGCATTTGTTCTGTTTGTTTTTGTATTCTTATACATGTATATCTTCCATAGCCATGTAGGGTTGCATGCCTGTTTGTTTACAAGCAATGGTCACGTGACAGGTTATGAATAATGTGCTCCTCCCCGAAATTCATATATTCCAGAAACTGGTGAAGTATTTAATATGACTCTTATTTGCAGATTTTAACTTTAAAAATGTGCATACATGTGAGATATATCTGTACAATGTTGCATGCCGATTTTAAGATTTGTTTTTTGAGATTTGATAAAATATCTCCCGAACTGTTTTGAAAAATAAGATAAAACACTCTTGTTTCCATTTCCTCGCTTTTATACCCCTAGTGAGTCTTTAAGGTTATGGTAGAATAGTGTTATGGTTAAGGTAAGAAGCGGGCACATTCTCAGACCGCTCACCTAAAAGGAGATACAATAAATAGATCACATTAAATATCTAGACTCCATTCTTAAAGACATAAAGGAGACGGCGTAAATATATCACATACTCTTTTCTCAACATATTCCTACATATAAAGTCAGCGTGTTCAGTGCGGAGAGATGGGCGAAGAGAGAGAGAGAGAGAGAGAGAGAGAGAGAGAGAGAGAGATCGAGCGTTTTTAATTAAAGACGCTGTTAAATTGCATGCTACGTGCTGACAAGCAACCAGATTCCGATAGTATCATTCTTTGGAATATAATTCAATGTAATTCGATGAAAATGCGAAAGACCGATTACAGCACCGTTCGTTGCACGTTTAAAACAAATACTGTACTGTTTGTTCTTTCTATGTGACATTGTCGGAGCCTTGTCAATACATCAACACCTATTTTGTAGTAAAATATATATCGTTGCAGTCAATATCAATCGTCTCATATAACCTTACAGGAGCTTGACAGTGTCGTAGCCTCGGTGATTTTTGGCCGATTATAGGTAAAATAAATAATATAACACTAATGATATGATGTTGTAGTGTGTGTGGGGTGGGGGATGGGGATGGGGGGCTTTGCCTCTGTGTTATGTAATGTCTACTAGGATGAATATTCTCCAAACTTTGACAATGATAAGGAACTGACAAATAAATGTTTTGTGTGGCGCTTAGAGCATGATACAATCACGAAACTAATCATTAAATGGTTTGAAATAGTTCATACATTGTAGTCATACAAATCTGTACCAATCAATATATACCCCCAACTGACAAACTTGCTAGTTAATAATTTCGCCTCATATACATATATCTGTAAATGTAAAAATGTGAAAAGATTTCATCATGTGTCCATGTGTCCGCTATTTTCCCGTGTATTCAGAACAACAGGCTTAATGTTATGGTTAAGATAAATAGCAGGCATATAATGAGAGCGCTCCTCCGAGGTAAAAAGAATGTCGAAACTTTCTTTGAGCATGAG
>JAWPHD010019351.1:0-36088 GCA_037043455.1 Cyrtodaria siliqua
GGTCTATGGTAAAAACGTTGCATGCTGATCAATTGTCAAATGTATAATAACAACAGTCAATCGGACGTCTCCGAGAGTCAGAGAGTCCAGCTAAAGAAATGGAGTTGGAAAGTAATTGAAACAGGAGACGGCTTCAATACAATCAACCGTTTTTGGAGAGAATTGATACATAATTGTGGATAAAACGAAGATGGACGCGTGTTGAGATTTAAGTGGAAGAGTATAGAGTTGTTATCCCACACATACACCAGAGAACGACATGGGTCCTCCGAATAGTACAGATTCTCCACCCCACAATTGATAATTAAAGAAACTGATATTCCAAATGCATGTATAATATATTGATATGTATGTTAATAAGTGTGTGTCGGCCCCCCCGAGTTTGGCTGAACTTTATATATTTTTTCATAACGTATCTGTTAAACTGGACAGGCGAGCACTAAAAGCGTCACTCGGTTGCATCACAATGTATGCTTCCTACAAAACGATTTCAAAAGATTATATATTACGTTACATAGAGAAATAGAAAATCCACAACCGTATTATCAGCGGTCAGAAAGTGCGACTGTTTGAGATTATTTACATATTAAATAACAACAATTTCGATTTTTATATCTACTTGTATTTAGGCGCTAACTAGCCATATATAAATACCAATACAAACTAATACACGAAAACACATAGCGGCGTTAAAATAATTTCTAATGATAGACTATGTAATGGAATTTTAAATATGAAGTAACAGGACATTTTAATGTTTAGAACAACACATTTAATGAAACAAATGTGTATGTATGAATTAAGATATCAAAAAATATAGAAAATGGAAACTGTTAGGTACCCTTCTGGAAAAATGGATTGTACTTTAGTATATATACAGAAACTGTAATGACAGTTGAAGAACAAAGTGATCCCTATATGCCTGCCATGCTACAACGCAACACCCATGCAATCTATTTGTGTTTTAACAAGAAATATGGTTATAAAATTGTTATAAAACATTATGCACGCGAGAGCACATGTCAATGATTAAAATTCAAGATACATACAGAAAAGAATGATTTTTTTTAGAAACAGTGACCTTGACCCACAACCCCCCAAATCAATAAACCGTTCCTGACCCCCAGACAGTATATACACAGCAACTGTCGTTAACATCCATCCATTTGAACTCTAGAATTGGAAATTGCATTTTTAACAACAGTGACACTGACCCAGAACCCCCAAAATCAATACGAACTTTTCTTACGCAGAGGGTATTTATACATCAAATACGGTTATCATCCATCAATTAAAACTAGATATCGAGCGGAAACAAAGCGTGACTGACGGAAAGTGCAAAACAGTATATGCTTCGCATTTGTTGCGGTGACATAAACATATAAGATGATGTTAAACAAATAATATATAAAATAAAGTTTTGTCAGAAACACCAACTTAACTATTTCCACCAACATTTCGAACATGAAGTTATTACAACAATGAACTAAAAATGAAATTATGTACAACAATGAACGAAAAATAAAGTTAAAAATGAAGTTAAGTAACATGACCTATGTACGAATGAAAATGCGGAAATGTTTATGTTTGTGGTTGTCAAGGTGGTTGCATTGCTTAAGCACTGAACTATTTTTCTATGGCACGAAAATGTATAGCTACTTTAAAAAAAAACGTCTGCGCCATAATATCAGTTTGAAAACTATGGAGCACATCGTTAGTATTTTATTCCTCTTTCAGGATTATTAAAGTAATTGATGTTACCCACTAAAATTGCAGCCACCAAATGTTTTCTTAGCTTTTACAAGGAACTTTTTTTAAAACAAATTTGTGTGTTTTGCTACAAAGCCACTACTTTACCAGGATTGGGAAAACAAATCCTACACACTTGCATGTTCAGGTCGGAGCATAGCAACAAAAAAATTGTTTAAGGATGGCCTAAAATAAACGAATTGTGGATGGAATACAAACTTAGGGCCCTGGAAAAACCGGACATTTGGCCGGGATTTACAATCGAGTCAAAACTGAGGGCTTGGTAGGGTAACCTGAACTACACATTTTTCCCCCAGCCTAATGAAGACTTCCGAATAAAATATCTGTGTAAAGCCTTACACTACATGCATACATCTTGACAGTGTCTCCAAATTCCAAATCAAAAACACTTCAAGTACATAATGAATTTTAATAGCCTCACTCTTTAAAGGCTTTATAGTGCCATATGATGCATTTATTTTAAAACTGTATTTTGAAAATTTACAGTTTGGTTATTTTACAAAAAAATAAATAATATACAATTGCACTTATTGCTTAGACATAATTGCTCCTGAACATCATTGTATACATACATAAAGTGATTGTACCATTGATTTTCCTTCTTCGTTTTATATAGGACGAATGTATATCAAGAGACAAAAATGCGCATTTTTCTCGTAGAAAATGTTAAAACACATATCAATCAAACGATCGAGCGTCCTCCAATAAAATAGACGGTTTCATAGAGCATGTCCCATTTCACTAAAACAAGCGGCATTCAAACGCCAATTTATTTGGCCGATAAATTCGTAAAGCACATTCCAACCGCGATCATTGCCAAGCGTCTGATCTATGTTCTAAAAAAAGATATGGAAATTTTTCTCAATATTGATTACACAATGCACGCGCGTGACCTATATATATCTATCTTTTATTCAGCAAAATCCAAAAGGTCATAATACCCATGAGGATACAAAACATATACACAAGGTTTGGCAGTAGGTACATGCAATAGTTATGTGTACTTATGCAAAAGTACTAGTGTTTCAACATCACACGACACATCATTATATTATATAAGCTTTTTAAGGTAGTAACAATTCAAGAAATATTTCAATCATGTATTTTATTGTTATTATTAATACATTTTAATAAGTTTTAATCGCATAATATAGTGCGGAGAAGAATGACATTAACTAATCCTAAATATCTTTATTTTAACTTTTTATAGAAAACATCAAATACACTTAATAACATTTGAAATCTTTGATAAAACAGAACAAAACAAAATAACTTTAATTAACCGGTCTTAATATGAAGGAGTAAGTTTCATATATTTAATAATTATAATAAAATGTGTTTGTACATTAATAATTATTATCTAACACTCTTATCTCAAAGGCTTTAAAAACAAAGACACTCAGATTTCTTTTTATAATTTTGTGATTTTTCAAAATTTAAACATACTTGGTCCTTTTCCATAATATTTCGTTATGTATGTATGTACACAAATAGATGATATTTGTTGATTTGGAGTGATAAATAGAGATATTTGTTGATTTGAGTGAATAAATAGAGGATTATTTGTTTATTCTGATTGAATATTGGATTAAACCCACTATTTCACTGGCAAGTATATAATAAATGCATACATTACAATATAATTTACAATTAATGCTGAAGTGTATGCGCAAAATACAGATCACATGTCCTTATGTCCAAGGGTAGTGTTGCTACGTACCATACCAAATTATGTACCCGTATCCTCCTAAGGAAAGTGGGAGCTGGTGGTGGAGCTTTCGGGGTTGGGGTTGTGAACTTTTTTTTCCAAAGGGGTGGTATTTTCGTGGGATTTGTGAGAATGTGGTAAGGAAGTGGGTTTTTTAGGGGAGGGTGGGCGGGGGCAGATGGGGTGATTTTGATGGTGTTGTTTTTTTTAAATCATGGGGGAATTCTGAAAATGTTCTTGGGGTGAACGCTTCTTTCAGGCCTTATCGTTTGTGTTTAATCCGTTATGCGGAGGTGGGGTATTTTGCAGATTGTTTCATGGGAAAAGGTAAGAAATGGATTTCAAGGGGATCTAGGGTCGTATTTTGTAGATTTCGTTAGGTGACACCGTGGCAGGGTCTGAAGAAACGCATTCTATTTTATTTGTTGTTTTTGCTGTTGTTTTTACTATTGTTGTTGTTGTTGTTGTTTTAAAACTAGGAATTTATTCTGGGCTTAAAAATACATTTCTTAAAGCGGGGGCATGGATGGTGATTACGGATATTATCTTTAATAGCCCATTCCCGCCTAACACAAATTCGTTTCTGTCTAATCCTCGGGTTATGCCCCGCCGCACCCTTTCCACATCCACGCACCCGTCCAGTAGAATATACAACAAGCGTATAAAACATAAAACGTTGCTTAGCGGCAAGTATCTCAGTGCCCAAGAGAGAAAAATTCGTTAACATCCACATTATATATTTAAACAAATGCTTAACAGATTCAAAGACTGGTGTGTGTATATCATGGACATTGTGAACTGGTTTCAACTGAACAATGGATTAGCGTGTGACTGACAGGTGCTTACAAGAGCTGTGTATGACCTATACGCGTCACTCGAGATTATTTTGTGACAATATCTCCCCATTTAAAGAAAATGCTACACTTTTAAAATTCAACAAAATGATAATTAATATTTACATGTTAATCAACTATTAATTAGTCCTAGCAAAACACATGGTTGCATAATAAGCATCATTACAATTTCAACAAAATTCTACAATTGTACACTACACTGTCGACACTGCTATTGTACAATACACTGCAATACACTATTATACTATTGTATTCTTCTATTGTGTTAGACCTGTCATTATGTGCGCCGACTTAAATTTTCTGCCCCAATATTGTCCTTTCCTCGGATCGCTTTAATTTTCATCCGGTAACGCTGCAAAGTCAGTGCCCACCTCATTAACCTACTGTTAGCTACCTTTGCTTTGTTCATATAAGCTAACGGTTGGTGGTCAGTCTCCAAGACAAATTCCTTACCAAAGGCATCCGTTCTGAGGATAAACTCCTTGTCAAGTTCAGGTAATTGTAGTCTTGGGGTTTTGACCAAATTCCCCTTTAAAGAGACAAAAGCTCGCTCCTGGCTTCTCCCCCTCCCCCCCCCCCCCCCACACACCCAAATTGTACTATTGGGTTGACCTTTCTTTATCAAGTCTGACAAAGGTGCAGCTATAGCCGAAAAGTTTGAAAACCCGCCAACCCTAAAAATGACCTAACTTGTTTATTTGTCTAGGGTATTGGTGCTTCCTGAATTGCCTTAACCTTGTCTGGGTAGGATTTCAATTTCTGGTCTCTCCCGACAACATGACCCAGACACTCTATATCTGCGTAACCTATGTGACACTTGCTAGATTTTGCAGTCAGTTTAAACCGGGGTAGCCGTTCCAACAGATTACGTAGAACCTTAATATGGTCTTCAAATGTTGTTGTAAACACCAGGATGTCATCTACAAAACCGTCTGTGTTGGACAAAACCTTCAAGACTTTCCTCATCAACCTAGAGGAGGTTGCTGGTGCGTTGACGAGACCGAAGGGCATGACATTGAACTTAAAAAGTCCTTGTGAAGTTTCGAAAGAGGTCATCTCTTTAGCTTGGTCTGAAAGTGGGACTTGCCAATACCCTTTACTGAGGTCTAACTTCGAAGTTAGAATATCCCGCAAGTTTAGAGAATACCTCTTCAATATCAGGCATTGGTTCTGCATCAAAGATGGTCCGTTTATTGAGCTGTCTAAAATCGATGCAGAATCAAATTGACCCATCTTTCTTCTTAATAAGTACGACTGGGGATAAAAAAGGGGCGCTTGAAGGTTCGATGACACCCAATTTCAACATGTCTTTCACCTCCTCATCAACAATTGATCGGGAGTGAAATGGAATGGGATACCCCTTAATTATAATTGGTTCCCCTGATGTGAGTACAATATCATGTTGCACTCTATCTGTCTGCCCCGGGTTTTCGGACAAGACATCACAGAACTTCGAGAGTAAACTACCTATCTCTCGTTGCTGCTCTACACTAATTATACCCGATATGTCTACATTGGCTGCTGTCTCCTTACCTACACTAGTGGGAAAATACATGGGACTAGTGTCCTCACTACTGCCTTCCTCACTATCCTCAATAACTGCAACATTAACTACAGTTAACACCCCTTGTTGCACATTATCGGTTTTACTGATATACCCTTTCAGCATATTCGTATGAAAGGTCTTTAACTTTCCGTTTATCTCGATACGATAATCCATAGTGTTCACTATCCCTCTGACGTAAAACGGACCTTTCCATTGTAACAACAGCTTGTTATTTTCAGTCGGGAGTAAAAGTAACACCTGGTCATCTATCTTAAATTTCCTAGCTCTAGCTTTCTGGTCATAGTACCGTTTGTATTTGGTACTTGCCTTAACTAACTGACTGAGCTATCTTACAAGTCTCCTCTAGTTTCTCCTTCTGATCTAAAACATACTGATATGTAGTCTTAACCTCATCACTATCTACTTCACCTGCCCACATCTCTCTAAGGATCCTCATGTGACCTCTAACTGATCTACAGTACAAACGGAGAAAATCCTAAATTCTCTTGTGGAACCTCTCTAAAGGCAAACAGCAAAGCATTGAAATATTTGTTCCAATCCTTGGGTCTCTCTGTATACATACGCCGTAACATTTGCTTTAACGTCCCGTTAAATCGTTCGACTAACCCGTTACACATAGGGTGATACGGTGTTGTCGTGATTTGACGCAAAGACAATAACCTGCTAACTTCAGCCATGAGTTCTGACGTAAACTGTGACCCACAATCAGTCAGCATTTCCTCTGGTACAACTAGCCTACTGAACATATCAACTAATGCCTCAGCTACCCTCTCAGTTTTAAATGAGGGCAATGCTACTGCCTCCTGATACCTAGTTGCATAGTCTACCATGGTTAAAATGTACCTATTTTTCCTATCAGATACTGGAAACATTGGTCCAACTATGTCTACGTCTATCCGCTTAAATGGTGTATGTTTCAGTGGCATCTGACCTAAATGTACTTTGGTCACTCGACCTTGTGCTACTGTCCTTTGGCATACATCGCAGGACCTACAATACCTAGTTACCTCTCCACTAACGCCTGGCCAATAAAATTCTGCCAATACTCTATCTGACGTTTTCTTTACACCTAAATGACCTCCCATAATCGACTCATGAGCTAAGCTAAGAACTGTCGTTCTACACTCGGTAGGTACAACTAATTGGTGAAACTGTCTACCACCACTATCTTAAAATTCTCTGTACAATAACCTATTCTTATGTACAAACTTAGAACTACCGGACCCTTTACACTTCTTCACTACACCATCCTTGGCCTTCACTTTACAAGGATCTAATGAATCGTCTTGAGTTTGTACTTCTATAAACTCCGCTTTGGATATGTCACCTACGGCTGCAGGAACCTTTAATTTTCTATAACCCTGAGCTTGCTTCTGAACCTGCGCTCTAGTCTCTACTGCATTACTTATGTTACTCCTAAAATCGGACACTACCGGAAGTACTGAACCTTCTATGTTCCCTATCGTTAAATCATACATCGGGTCGTCCATACATAGTGCCTCTGTAGTCCCTTTAAAGAAAGATGTATCTACATCTATTCTCGCTATTGGCACGTACTCTACCGACTTATGTGACAACATACACGGTGACAGTTTACCTACCAACTGGTCATCCGTAACTAAACTACGCTTAACTACCGCACCTGTACAACCTTTATCCCTCATTACAATTACGTCCGTGCCATTCACTCTACCATCTGCCGTTGGAAGATTTGCATACGGAAAGAGACAGGTTTCGATCTTCGCCATTACGCCATCCGATTTAACAAACAGCTACTACTTCCGGTTTTAATAACCGGACTATTAATACCTCTGCCTCTACCTCTAACTCGGTTTTGAACACCTCTACCTCTACCGAAATTCCATGGGTTTTTAAAACCTTGGTTCTGACTACCTACATTGATGTCCACTTTACTATTGTCACTAAAACTGTCTACGACAGCGGATACTTTCACCGCTTTCCTACACTCATGTAAAGCATGACCCCATTACAATGCCGACAACGAATAAAAGGTCTACCTATGTTGTTACCACTATTGCTACCTCCTCTAGCACCCATCGAACTACCTCCACCTCTATAGTTTCCACTCTGGACTTTCTGTTTATTACTATGATCGTCCCTTTGCCTATCTCTAAAAGTTCTGTCTTTCGACACTACATTATGAGCTCCACCTCTAGCCTCGGCAAACTGATCTGCTTGTGTTGCCATTTCTTCTACACTAGCTAGTTTTCTTTCTTTTAGAAATAAGAACAGATCTCTACTACAAACATTGAATAGCTGGTCCCGCAACAAGAAATCTATGAGGCCTTGATAAGTCTGCGCTACATTCCCTAACTCTAATAACCTATCTAAATAATTTCTACACCAACTAATGAACTGAATAAATGACTCGCCTTTCTCAGGCAAACAAGCTCTAAATCGCTTTCTAAAACCTTCTTTAGTTAACTCAAATTTCTTTAAACAAGCATCCTTTAACTTGTCATAGTCAAGATAATCTGAACTAGGTAATCTAGAAAATACATCTAAGGCATTGCCTCTCAATAACGCACTTAAATGAACTGCCCACTTTTTCTTGGTCCATTCCTGTAACTCCGCATAACCGTAACAACTAACTGTCCATGTTATCTTTGTCAGCATCAAAGTATGGTAATTACGGACCTTTTAACTTCCCAGAATGGCTATCTTTACCTACAGTTTTACTGTCCTCAATATCTTTCTTGGCTGCTACCAACTCTAAAGCTAACTCATGATCTAACGCTGCTTTCTCCATCTCCATCTCTATCTTAGCCTTAGCTAGTCTACCGTCAGTCTCAAACCTATCCCGTTCTAACTGCCTAGCTAATTCTATTCTCTCTTTATCTCGTTCTATTATCTCTTTATCTGACTCTTGCTTCTCCTTTGCTAATTTACTTTCTAATTCTAACGTATTCTTACACAATTTTGCCTTTTAGAGAGATAGACCTATACTCTTACATGCATTAGCACAAAACTAAACTTATTAAACCCCACTTCCGGACGCCCTCTGGCGGCCATTTAATATGTGCACGCTTTTCCGTGTTACCTGAATATATCATGGACACTGTGAATTGGTTTCAACTGAACAATGGATTAGCGTGTGACTGACAGGTACTTACAAGAGCTGTGTACGACCAATACGCTCCACTTGAGATTATTTTGTGACAAGATGTTTCAGCCAAAAATGAGAAAAATGGTCCTATAGAAACCACAGCAATCAAACGCATGGGCACCGTAGGTCCCCACTGTACCGTAAAACGCGTTTATCTTATTAAATATCAAACTTACATTGAATAAATGAATCATGATAAGTGATCACGCATTGTAAACACCACAAGAGTGCTGTGTGTTCGTTTAAAATCGATGCCTTCTTTGTTCTTCTATAAAACATCCTCGATCCGCACATTTTCTATGCACATATGTCCATGCATGTGTAATTCTACTCCGCTGCATACTTCTGCGATATTAAAAATGTCTGGTTTAAAACTGTGTTTGCTTTTGGGTGTTATAAGTGGCAGTCTAGGATTTGTGTAAGTGTTGATTATTGTTATCTCGTGTGTGTCATATAAATGCTTGGTAAAACTTATCAGAAGTTTATTTTAACTAGTGACATTGCCTAATCGTGGACTTTAACTAGCGAAATGCTCCACTATTGTAAGTGAAATTTTACAATAGTGTACACTAACTAGTGACATTGTACACAATTGTGACATCGTAGACAATTATACATGAATTGATATTTATATAAGTGTGACATAAATAGCAGTAACTATTATGATACGATGTTATCTTGTACATTAAATAATGACATCGAGTGCTATAATGATTATACAAACTAGTGACAAGGTACACTATTATACCAGCTAGACACAATGTGAACATACCTAGAAACATCGAACACAACTGGCATAACCACAAACGCTCCTAGTCCGAAGATCCAAATTTTACCCCAGCCTCCCAAAAAGGCTGGATAGTTGACATAAACTCAGTTTTCTATTGTACAGGTTGGATGACTGCGGAAAGGAGAATCAAGGTAAGATTCAATATACAATCAATAACCTGATACAGGAGCCGACATTTATCTATATAACCATCAAGCCCGTTTTGGTTGCAAAGATACCGTCCTTACTCGGTACATGGAGAGGGCGTGTGAAGAACACAGAGACAAATTCAAGAAGTAAGTATAATCTCACTATAATTCATTGAATCAGTCTAAAACAAAAGTCTAGTTTGTGGAATCTGTTCTATTATCGAGTGCTCATGTTCTGCAGGGTCCAATAATCAGCCTATTTAAAATGTTTTACGGTGTCATTGCGTTTGGGACCATTTTCCTCATTTCTGTATGCGTCCGTGAGGATAGTGACAAGCCTGTTGTAAGTTAACTTACTCGAAAAAATGCTCAAATTTTGCTGATAACTTACGAAATATATATTTTTGACCCGCCTAATGAACCTTTATAAGTAGATTGCATTGCCCTTCGGGAGATGACTTTTGGGTTCATTAGGTCAAACATGACATGACAAGTACCAACCTTTTAAAAACAGTTACCGCACTGTCACTTATATAGTTTCTTACCTTTTCCTTTGCACAATAATTAAACTTTTGACTGGCGTATAATGTACCGTTGCGGGTGATCTTGTTATTTTATGTAATATTTGTTTAAAATAATAAAACATTTACATAGTTTACAAACAAGACGTTGATGCTACACAATTAAAAAATCGCAATAGCTATGGGGAAGAAACAGTAGTAAGGTTGATTAAAAATATATTTTTCTTCCAGTTTTCGGCGATGTTTCTGAAATATTGCTTTTTTTAAATCCCAAATCGGAAAATCATCTTATTATCAGGAAGAAATGTTGTTCAAACGCATCAATAATTTCTTAACACATTAAGGTCTGCACTTTATAATGATGTTTATATCAGGTGGTATCCATAATTCAAAATTCAATCTCAAGCAGATGTGTCACAGGATGACCCTAGTGGTTGGGGCTAACTCAGGAAAGAATCAATGACGGTGAATGCATTTACATAAGTTTAATGCAAATTTGTTAAATATATATACAATTATCTAAAAAAACAAGCGAATACACAAATGAACTATGAAAATAATGTTCTCATGAACGTTTAAGACGTTCTTAGTATTGTTATAAATACTGAATGTATGAGACACTAAAGTGTTGTTAAAGTTATAACAATGTTGATTTATGATCTAGCGCGATAACTGTGATGCGCGAGAGCTCATGAAGATGATGATGCGCGAATCCAATGGGTGATTGTCATCAAATGCCTTCTGTAAGGGTTGATGACGCGATGTAATGATGGTTAACCTCCACTGAGATTGTGGGTGATGTTCCTCCAGTGAGGACTGATAACGGGCCCACCTTGTGTCCCGGGGGTTGTCGCTAATAAAACCTGGCCATGCTGTGCAGGTACGGGGACCGTCTCCACCGCTCGTTACGTTAATCGTGGACGCTTAGCTCCACTCCGGAATATTCAAACCTGGATGGCTTATCTCCAACCCTGGATGGCTTAGGCTGTAATTATACTCACGTTTTAGATGTTGGTTGACAAACATATCTTGCATAATTATCATTACCCAAACAAATCATTATTCAATAAATATATGTAAGCTGTACTAATGATGAGTAGCAATGTACACATATTCTACAACGCCATGTATACGCCATGTACGTCGCTGTTAATCAATGCCCCTAATACATGTAATATAAACATTATCAAATCACTCGTATATTACACTCACTGAGTTATGCATGCACGAATGTCAACTAATGACCACATTATACAACGCTATGCATACGCGTCGAATATTTATCCTAGTCACTCATCTCATTGTTAACTAATGTTAACAATCGTGTATTCCAATCACTGAGTTATACGCCAACGTTAACTAATGCACCTATTATCCACTGTTATCAAATCAATATTGTTTTACAATTAATGATCAATTACAATAATTACATCTAATAAAGTAACTTCAAAATCATATGCTAGTCTAAAGTTAATGTTTGAGAAACATCAAAGCTAACCGGATGTCGTCACCGCCAACCAAGATGGCGCCGCCCACTGAATACAAATATACGATAAAATTTAATAAAATAAATACTGACCACATGTTGCCTGTGAATTTTGCCGTCCAACCTCTGCTACAAACAAAGTAACTATCGATCAATCCCGGCAAGAACTAGAAGACAATGGGTTTTATAGCAAACATTACGCCCAAACCATTATTTCCCCCGTTCAGTCCGTGACAAACGTGGCTAAATCTGCAGTATTGAATCTACACGAGAGGCCCCTTATACAATTTTGCCGTTTAAGGAAGATAGACCTATACGTTTACATGCATTAGCACAAAACTAAACTTATGACACGGCCTCTCTGGCGGCCACTTAAAATGTGCACGCTTTTACGTGTTACATGAATAGATCATGGATATTGTGAGTTTGTTTCAACTCGAACAATAGATTAGGGTGTAACGGACAAGTTACAAGAGCTATGTACGACCAATATGTACTACCCGTGACATTTTGTGACAAGATGTTCTTTTAATAATAAAAACAAACACCATAAATCATGACGCTCCACAACTACAATTGATCAAAATATGGGCCACGTAAGAAGAAACCATCATTAAAACAACACTCCATAATGCATGTTATTTTTTCGGTTTGACGCTATGTTATGTTCATAAAAAGTTAATTGTCTACTAAGTCAAAATATGTTATAATAATATCAGTTTTGAAAAGACTTGCATTTCATAAACATATGTAGCCGCAAAGTGAAAGTTAGGATGTTTGGAATTTCCCAATAATATTTTAAAAAAATGCTCTAAAAGGCCCA
This sequence comes from Cyrtodaria siliqua, assembly GCA_037043455.1. Taxonomy (NCBI): domain Eukaryota; kingdom Metazoa; phylum Mollusca; class Bivalvia; order Adapedonta; family Hiatellidae; genus Cyrtodaria; species Cyrtodaria siliqua. Next base: position 12,775 of record JAWPHD010019351.1, read on the forward strand.
TGGACGCAAAACTAACATGGTGGCTCTTTACTTAAAATGATGTGACGTCTTATCGTTTGTGTTGCAGCATACCGTCCATCAATGAGACATACACGATCACATTTCGTCCTTTCACCTGAAGAAATTCAGGACAAGTAAAAAAAAAACACATCACCTTTACCAGTGACCTTAGGCTTTACCAGTGACCTTCTGTGTAGCTTTAAAGTAGAATATCGCTTAAGCCGGTGCTAGGAGGCGTGAGAGGTGTTGCATCTTATAATTACTTCTCATGAACAGACTCAATAAAACCGAGTCTGCTACTTTTCTCTCTTGTTTGCGTTTGTTGCTTCCAAAGGATCACCCTTTCAGTATTTATTAAAACGAAACGGAATATGCAACAAGGCAATCATATATCCATAAATGGTTTGGTAAATTCCGAAACAAATTACGGAATCATAAAATAAGTCCCTTTTTCAAAATTGTTTTATTGTCGAGCCTGTCCGAGGTCGTAGAGAAGCAACCTCAAATCAAATTTTGTTAAATTTGGAAACGCTATCATACTTTCCGGATTTAGGTAGCCGTCATCATAGAGTCCAGAATATGTCCTGTCATCTCAAAATAAAAGAGGAAAGCATAGTGGCAAACTGTAAATGGGTCAACCACTAAACATGTAGTGTGTCGCAAAATGATAGGGTCATAATCTCTTTTAATAAACGTTTTAACAAGTTTAATAAAGATTGTATGTACGTGATTATGACCAAGGATCTTACGAAATTTGTTAATCACATCACCATAGAAGTCTTGCTGTAATAGTCTTTGTCGCAGAAGAGTAAAGACACGTGATTGTAATCAAATAATTACATTTTAGTGTTTTGTATAATAAACAAACATTCGATTTGTCATTGAGGATGGGCAACTATAAATATAACTAATTCACATTTTGTTTCGGCTTATTCCTTGCTAAAATATCTAGTGTCGGCACTAATTCTAAGAATTTAAACACACTATGTCTAATATAAAAGTATTTTTTTGAAAGTTTTATTTCGTATATTTGTAGAAAATGGACAAAATAAAATTGATATTTATCTTCATATTGATCGTAATTTTTATGTCTATGAATAATCTTTCTACTCTATGCCCAGTTTGTTTCCTGCGTGAATGTCCCGAAATGCTTGTAATAATCTAGTGGTAAATGGCTTTAGATATTTGGCATCCCTTCCAGGTACACCTCTTAGCTGCACCTCAAGTTTAACATTATTATATATTCTCCACTATTTCTTTATCGACATGTCAGCTGTGTATAAAGCAACTCAAAACACTTTGTTTGAAAATGACATGAATAGAAATGTTTGACAATAGGAAGTGTATCTTACAAAACAAAGGTGGACCCATAAGCGATGTAAAAACATTGATTAATTGCTTGAAAGCTGTTTTAAATTACATAGCATGCTTTTTCATTACATTCTCTGTGGCAGCTATAACTATGGCGTCCCTATATAACACTGAATACAAAAAGGTATGAAACATGCATGCATATTAAACGTGACTAGTTCTAGATATATATAGTTATATATCTTAATTAAATTAATCGTCTTGTTTGCACGAGTTCGAATTTGTGAACATGAATCTCTCTTTCAACAGAATCAAGCGCAAGTACTCGTAAACACAAAGTAAATATAAATACAATATTTGTGTATTTCCAATAACCAGGGGCAATAACTTGATAGCATCTGCATCGATTTCGATCATTGTCGAACAATATTGTATTATAACCAGCATTCTACCCCAAAGTTTTAAACCATTTACCTTTTAAAGTTACAATGTAAAAACAAACTGAAAAAACGTTGTTTACGTTGTTTACTAATGCAAGAGCAATACCTTCACAATATTGTTGAAACAATCCATCAAATAAAAATTGTTTACAAAAGTTAATGCGTAAACAATCAGAAATGTATTTTTTTCAGTAATCATTGGTAATAAAAATTGCCTAAAGCAGGCTACAGTTTTGCTCACTGTCAGACTCGTACCAGATTTGATTGTACTTTAAATGATATTGAAGATGAATATGACTTCATTCTTATTTGCCCTTATTATCATGATATGAGAAAATCCCACATTCCAGCATATTTTACAAACCGCCCAAATATGTTTAAGTTCACTAATCTTTTAAATTCAGAAAAAAAATCACTACTGATAAAACTAGCAATGTTTTGTAAGAAAGCCTTTAAAAATTAAATAACCAATAGGGTTTGCACGTATAATTGACATTGTAATATGTTATGTTATGTACATAGTAACATCCAAGAACAAAACTCTCACTTCACTTAACTATTATTCCTTTTACTGTCACTTTATTATATTTGTTTACATGCATGCATTGAAACCATGATGTTGTATGACGATGAGCTGTAAATGCTTAAGTCGAAATAAAATATATGTTCTGTTCTGTTCTGTAACAAACTTTTCAGTCGAATTTGGTGAACATCGGAAATCCTTAATCGCTGTAACAAGATTAGCTAACGGACGACGACGACTGACGACGCATCATTTCATAATTGCTAGACTGGCAAGAGGATTTAACAAGAATCTTATTGTCCTACCTTCTAAAATGAGAAGGGTTATGTAAGAAAATAAAAGACAAATAGCATGAGACATGAACTGAGCATAAAAAGAAATAATATTGAGCGATTTTGTTTATTGATACTTAAAGGAAATACTGGTATATATTCATATATTCACGTGTTTTAATTTTGAGAGTTTTAAAACACTTGATAAAGGGGGAAAGACAAATCAAATCGAATGATATATTATATAGTTCAGCTTAAAACTGGAGATATATGGTACATTCTTCTGTAATTGTTTACTGTATACAAATTTTCGCCGCCGCGAGATTGGCAAGAGGTTAGAATAACATATAGTCAATATAACCCATCCAGACCTTCATGCTTTCTTTATATTTATTTTCGTTAGTTTCTCCACAACTTACTTTCCAAACGTCGGTTACTTTGTGAGTGCAATAAATGGTGTGGAGGAGACATTGAACTACACGTACTGGGAACTCATTGAACATTCTGATGGCGTTCAGAAAGAAGTTGGTAAGTATGCGTCCTCGTTTATTTTAAAATCAATTTGTAATATTACTGATTCGAATACGGTATATCCCCTATTCGAATCATTGATTTCGTGTATTCTAATTTATAAGTGATATCACCTATTTGAGGGGTATCACACATTTACAATAAATGAGTGATTTCACTTATTCAAATCAGTGATATTACTCATTTGAATCAGTGATCAGACTCACTCATGTTAAATAAATGATATCATTGACTGAAACCGGTTGATGAAATCAACGATTGAAATTTCATTAACTATAATAAACATGCAACTGGTCACCCGACTTGTCGCAATCGCAAACTTTTGGATGCAAACGGACGTGTATAACAAAGTCGATCTTGGGAATAATGAACTCACGATAAGATTATAGCAGTTAGATCCAGTAATCTGAGGTGAATGATTTGTTTAGATGTCCGAAATATAAGAAGGCCATTGTCAGATCAGTAAACTGGTCGTAGATGAAGGTGAGAACTAAATAGTTCCGGGAACTGTCAAGCTTATAGTGTAACGTCTTATAAATAGAAGTTGATATAAAAGTCGAGTAGGAAACATAGCATTCAAGGGCCAGAGTCAACCAAAAACACGCACAGAAACAAGCAACAATTACAAAGGTGAATAAAATACAAGACATGACATCACAAACAGAAAATGGTTGACAATAGGGCAAAACCTCACTCTTACCTTATTGTCACCCCTTATAAAACGGGAAGGTGTGAATAAATATATCCCGGCCATATTACATTCTCACAAACAAGGCAGCGTTAATAAGCAATATAAGTATATATAACACGTAAATGATCATGTTCGGTATTCTGGATCTTAATGATCATGTAGTGATTGCTACCTAGTTGTAATATGCCCTGTATAAGAAATGCTTCATAATCTTAGAGCGAAATAGTGGGGACAAGGATAGAAGAAGTTGTTAAAATGTTTACTCGTATTAAACGAGGAATTGGCTTGGATTTAAAATAGTGAATGTTTGATGTTTAAACACATTTAGGAAGTCGTTGGTTGTCACGTGAGCTTGTCATTCTGCCACTGGAGACTTACTCTGCGGCTTTCTATGCCCGTGTTGCTATATTCATATATGCATAATCATCTAAGTTTTATTCTTATACAGCCTATTAATGGTGATTTGAGATTTTGTTAGCGAAGACTATAACCTTTATTTACACAGACCCGTTTTATGGGTATGACAATATGTAAGAGTGAGGTTTGGTCAACCTTCGAACCTGGTTTAAACTTCCAGCGGCCTTTTTGCTACTTCCCGTTCCAAGGCTGTAGCGCTATTGTCATTTCGTTTGTGTTTGTGATTTCACATGCTTTGCTTATTAGCATTGTACTTCTTGTTTGTTTTAATGCGTGTTTTCTGTTGACTGTGTTCTGTTAAAGCTACATTTGCTGCTCGACTTTTATACCTACCTTATATATCTTATTGGGACAATTAGAAATCATTATACATGTTCTAAAATAATAACTACCACTATAAAACACACTGTAAATTTCCATAAAGAAATTGCAAACGTAGTGTTACAAAATATTCTGGTAATCTATTGTATTCCTCTGTTGGCCTCATATAAGGCGGCGTTGCCTATTTCACAAAAAATAGCGTCTTTGCAGTTTTGAGACTGTTTTGCGCCATTCTGTCAACTCTGTAGAATTGATTTAAGCCTAACCCGACTTTGTAACGCATGTACACACACACACATGGCAGCTCTATACAGGAGCGGATATGCGTCTGCGTGCGTGTTTGGCGCGAGTATGCTTAAATCTATACAGGTTATAATTATTTCGAAAATGATTTTTCCCAATTTACACGATACGTAGGTTAACATTACAACTATAATACCATATCTGCACATATATAGAGCTGTCTTATAATATGTTGTTTCCTTTCCTCCATTACAGGTCACTCAAACTACGTTCCTCACCCTAACGATCATATTGCATGGAACTTGACCATAATCGACTTCACACAGTTTCAAAACTAATCAACATTCGCAGAGTCTTTACAATGTGTGTATTGTGTATAATTGTACTACTGCAATATCGTTTAAGACTAATGTTCTTTTTCAAAAATTATAACCATGCCCCTAAAACGTATACGGGAAGCTGTTTACTAAACAAGGTAGACATTATAAAACCCTTTACGGAAATTTGTCAACAACCAATTTGTTTTTAAATTACTTTTTGTCCGAACCGTTTTCTGTAATGTACTATCACTGAAAACTTGCCAAATCACATTTACCATTTAGTATAGGACTTGATATTGATACTGTGTCTATAATATCAAGTGAAATGCTGCGATACGTGATACTATTATACACCTTCTATTCTGACAATGAATACGCAAACTGTATGAACTGTTTGTTATCTCCAAATACCAGACTTAAGTAATATAGAAATAAATATAATATATTTTATTGCTTAAGTCAAATATGGCCCATAAACATGTTAACAAATCAATATAGTTCGATGGCAGCAGTATATGTGTTAGTAGTTTTAGCACACATATATATCACAGCACATGTAGACAATTAACGAAACCGTAATGAAATTATCTTACAGATTAACAATAAATCAACATGTTCAACATAAGTTTTCGATAGAACGTAAGCTGTTTTTGAGTAATATTTCTTTACGTTCGCATACGTGCATTTTCTGACCTAAGCATTCATGATTAATTCTATGCATGGAACTTGAGAATTCTTGAAAATTCTTGGGAGAGATCTTTGGTTTGCCATTGTATAATGTAATACTACATTTGCATGCCAATATATGTTTTCCAATATGAACCATCTATCCTGCTCAAAACGTTTACTAAAGGAAAAAAAGAAACTCAAAAAAAGAGTATGGTAATGGACCTTTGGAAACGGCCGAGCACGACACATACGAAATATTGCAGTCTCGGTTTGATTGAGACTGTTCATGAGTGGTAGTGAAATATGTTAGCTACCGCTCCGCTCACGCCCTCTAGCCCGGGGTTGAGCAGAACTCAATATTCATAAAATCAACAGCACAAAATGTTAACCATCCCGAAGATGGCATGCATATGGCGGTGGACATGGAGTTATCCTTCTTTAACGTATTCCCCATGTCGTACGGCGTATGGTCCCAGTATCTAATAAAATGAAATGCCCCGAAGAGCGAAATAAACATAATGGAATTTGGTTGGGAGAAGCGATTATGAAGCCAGCGTATAAAAAGCAGACAACATATCCTATGAGTGTATCAACTCGGGACCTTCCGCTATATATTGAATGCTGCTGAAATCGAATGGTGCACGGCTACCGCAGACCTTTCTTTTCTAAAAAAATACTGAAACAACACATAACACACCCAATATTATCCCTTCAAAGTTACATTATTAATAGAATAGGCGTACGGTTAAAGCAGGTGAGCAAACTGAGGACGTAACATTTTGCAATCTCTTTACATTAAATAAAGTACTGAAATGGCTGAAATTTTCAAAGCGGAACTTCAACATTTATGAATTTTGAGTTACAAATTGTACTTGATAAACAGTTTTGTTCTTTCTTTAACTAGCTGCAACCCTTTGTTTACGAAACATCTGGAATATTGCGTGGAATTTTTCTGAAGTTTATGCCATAGTATGATCTTTAAATGTGTTCCCATTGTGTCACCTTTGTTTATTTCAATTATTTGTTAATATATATGGATTAATTCAAATAAACAATAGTATAATGATTTTGTAAAATATTTTTCAAATTTAATAGTTAAAATATATATATATGTTACTTTACATAATGTTTATCAAGATTATTTATTTAATTAGCTCGTAGGCGCGGGTAGTTCTCTGTGGGTGAATAAGAAGCCGATACCATATAATCCTTAGTAGCCCATATACATACATATCCTTAGTATTCCAGATACATATAAATCCTTAGTAGCCCATATATATATAAATCTTTAGTAGCCTATATACATATAAAAAAAGAGTATGAAAATGAACCCTTGGAAACGGCCGAACACGACACATACAAAATATTGCAGTCTCGGTTTGATTGAGACTGTTCATGAACGGTAGTGAAATATGCTAGTTACCGCTCACGCCCTCTAGCCCCGGGTTGACCAGAACTCAATATTCATAAAATCAATAGTGCATAATTTTAACCATCCCGAAGATGGCATGCATATGGCGATGGACATAGAAATTGTCCAGCGGCGTATGGTCCCAGTATCTAACAAAATATTATTCCCCGAAGAGCGAAATAAACAAAATGAAATTTAGTTGGGAGCAGCGGTTATGAAGCCTGCATATCACAAGTAACAGCTAAATCCTTAGTAGCCCATATACATATAAATCCTTAGTAGCTCATATACATATACATCCTTAGTAGCCCATATACATATAAATCCTTAGAAGCCAAAAAACATATAAATCCTTAGTAGCCCATATACATATAGATCCTTAGTAGTCCATATACATATAACTCCTTAGTAGTCCATATACATATAACTCCATAGTAGTCCATATACATATAGCTGTAAAACATACTTTAGATTATAAAACTGTTCTTCTCTTGTAGCCATCTAAGTTCGACAACACATAACCATCAATATTGGATAATAAACATAGTGTAATGGCCCTTGATTTAACAAAAGTGTGTTATGGTTTGCTTGTTAACTATCTTGTACCTTTATTGTCATTTAATATTTATCCAACTTGGGCGAAGTCTTAGTATTATTTCATATTTCAGATGTATATTTACCATATGAATATTCTTGTTTTTAATTCAGGTTCGTGTATGACGTATACAGAGAACGAAAAAATTACCATGTACATATAAAACACTTCAGGCTCTGGTTCACATTAAGGTGCTTACGTATAAATGGCCAAGCACCAATATAGCTTCCGTGTATGGCAACGCCCTGTCTTCATGCTACATTGGTCCTTAAGTGACTTAACCTGACAATACTCATTTTAGCAAGTAGAGAGATACCTTGTGCCTTTTGTTCAGTTTGTACCTGTCCAAGTTTGTAAAATGGCTGTTACTGAGCTTTAACATTGTCATCGCAGTTCTTACTTGAACACTGCATGTTGGTATTGTAATTCACTCTTTGAACAATGTGTATGGTTATATATGAAATTTAAACAATTAATAAAGCATGGCATGAAAATACAAATAAAATACGCAATTTAGCACTATACGCATATAAGGCGTTGGAACTAAGGAAACGATTAAACAATGTGTAATTCGTTAATTAATTAGTAAGCTTACCGAAAACACTACCGTTGTAACCAACACAATGCTTTGAATGTGGGATTTTCTCAAAGCATGATAATAAGGGCAAAAAAGAATGAAGTGATATTCATCTTCAATATCATTTAAAGTTCAATAAAATCTGGTACGAGTCTGACAATGAGCAAAACTGAAGCTTGCTTTAGGCAATTTTTATTACAAATGATTACTAAAAAAAATACATTTCTGATTGTTTACGCATTAACTTTGTAAACAACTTTTATTTGATGGATTGTTTCAACAATATTGTGAAGGTAGTGCTCTTGCATTTGTAAACAACGTTTTTTTCAGTTAGTTTTTACATTGTAACTTTAAAAGGTAAATGGTTTAAAACTATGCTATTCACCCTATTTGATTAGAATGCTGGTTATAATACAATATTGTTCGACAATGATCGAAATCGATGCAGATGCTGTCAAGTTATTGCCCCTGGTTATTGGAAATACACAAATATTGTATTTATATTTATTTTAAGTTTACGAGTACTTGCGCTTGATTCTGTTGAAAGAGATTCATGTTCACAAATTCGAACTCGTGCAAACAAGACGATTAATTTAATTAAGATATATAACTATATATATCTAGAACTAGTCGCGTTTAATATGCATGCATGTTTCATACCTTTTTGTCTTTAGTGTTATATAGGGACGCCATAGTTATAGCTGCCACAGTGTGTTGAATATGAAAAATGGGCCTAGAACCTTCTTACCCTGAACTGCAGAGTTGCTGGAAATTCTATAGTAGAAACTCCATTTATGCTGGAGCCACGTTATTGTTTTTCTACCACTGCTCTTTTGATGCGAGCGAGATATCTCTGCTGAAACAATGGAAGGACCATGATGAAGACCTTAAATGAACATGAACAAAAAAGAAAAAAAAGATAAAATGAACATATATTTGGGGGGAGGGGATTCTACCCCTCTGCCTACCCCTCCAAAGGGATCTGCAGTGTCCCTATTCTTTGCCCCGTGACCAAACGGGGGCCCCAGAGAACCACACGGGGGAACGCGCCAAGAGATATATAACAATCGAAAAAACAAACAAACTGAGTACATATGAAACACTGCAACAACGTCATGGCTGATGTAAAGCAAGAATTGAACAATACACGATAAAACATGAAAATATTAGGTTATGCTGAAAGACAGCATTCCAATATACAACTCATTCATTTTCTCAGTGTTTAATTAGAAGTGTATATATTAGTGATATGTCTTTCCAATTTTAAAGTGTATTAATATACAGTAATATAGCATTGTCCGAATGGTCTTGGCATTACCAGCACGTATCGGCTAACATTTAATGAAAAGGATATTGATTACAAGATAAATAAACATTCATTTATTATTATGCTTCCGATATCCGGAGTATAATTTAAAGTAAAGCATTTATAATCTCATTGGTATTATTCTTTCGATTTTCCGGAGTCTGATATATTAATTACCAGCCTATATCAATATTTCCGATTGTCCGGAATATACTCCAATATTTCCGATTGTCCGGAATATACTTTACTATTTCCGATTGTCCGGAATATACTTTAATATCTTCACGCGCACACGTGCTACCTCGTATTTGCGTGTCTTGGCATTACCAGCACGTATCGGCTAAGTGTCCGAGTATCTGGAATAGGGATTTATAAATCCCAATATGTCCGATTTGTCCGGAATATGGAGCTATATTTCCGGGAATGTTATCAACTGTCAAAATTTCCGACTGTCCGGAATATAATGAATATATGTTGATCTGAAAATTAATATTTCCGACTGTGCGGAATATAATAAATCTATGTTGATCTGAAAATTCAACTAATTCTAATAAATTATAATGCTATATTAAATACATAAAGTCAGCCAATTCTGCCAAAAAATAAAAGCATAGTAAAAAAAATAATTCTACTTTGTTTCAGTAAATCCCACTTTTTATGATAATAGCTATTAACATTATCCCACTTTTTTACACGACTGGCGATTTCCTTGGCAATGTCTACCCACATTTCAAATCGTAATCAATCATAAATCCGATCAGGAAAACGATAGAAACATATGTTATTATCCTGTCCCTTTTTCTGCACACCTTGTGCACGCAGCAACAATAGACGACATTTCAACACGTACTATACAACGTAATCCTACATAGACACTGATATAAGACTAATGCGGAACCGCTAATCGCTTTGATCAAATTAACTATTTTACAACGCACTGCGATTTAGTTGTCAACCCATTTACTGCTCTCCGCTATGCTTGCTTCTTTGATTGTGCGATGGGCGGTGTGATAGTGGACCGTAAGATGACGTATACCTAAATCAACAAAGGCCGGCAGCGTTTGATGTTTGTCTTAAGGTTTGTGTCTTGTCGTACCCAAAATGGTTTGTCATCTTGTTGCTCTGGCTTCTGACAAGTCATTGTGTACTTGCTTTATGGTTTATTAAGCTTTGTTTTATTCATATATACATGGTCATCTATCTGTTATACCTTTTGTGCCAATTAAGGTTACATGGCAGGGATGTTTTAATTAACACTGTCCCGTTTTATTGGGATGAAATAAGGTAAGAGTGCGGTGTGGTGCATCCTAAACCTGGTTTAAAACCCAGCGATCGTTTTGCCACTGACCCTTTCAAGGCGGTAGCCCTATTGTCAACCCGTTTGTGTCTGTGTTGTCACATGCCTTGCTTATTATCAGTGTCATTGTCTTTTTGTTTTAATGCGTGATTTGGAACGACTGTGTTCTGTGAAAGCTAAGTTTTCTGAACGACTTTTATACCTACTTTTGTGTTCACATATGTTATTTGACGCATTATCGATGACAGACAACGCCGCCTTATTATACTTGAACAAAGTGGTCTTGTTGACGTTAATCACAATGCGCGGTTGTAACTTCTCAATTTGCCTTCAGAGTCTAAGTAGTTTTCCAGGAGCAGCTTATCTTAATTTGTTATTTCCAAATGCAAATTACCATAATCAATCAGGAATGAGTTGACCGTATTGTAATATTTACGTTATATTGGATGATGTAACTGTTCAAATTAGTCATATTATAAATACTATTAAATATTATATGTAGTTACATGTATAGACGATATATCTTAATGACACATTCAGAGTTGAAGAAAGAAAAAGATTACGGCCAATTATTTATATATTTGTATTTGCGGAAAGATGGTTGTTTAGTATTTTTTTTTTCGCTAAAAGAAAACAGCTTTAAAATGTGTTATCTTGTTTTCCCTCGTCTGTTATCATACGAAATAACGTTTTGTTTGTTTTATCTCGTCTTGTACTTATTACAGGGTAGAGTTGTAAGAAGTGAAATTTATAGTTTCCTATCTACTTTTATTAGGTCTGTGTAAAGAAGAAGGAAACTATTCGCGGAAAGAGCTATAGCCACAGCGGCAAATGTAACCCTTCAGAGATGTTCACTGGGTATTAATTGACGTTTTGCAGTTTCGACTGATATATATTCCTTGCTTAATCGCTTCAGATTCAGTATGATATATAGAATTGATATTGTTTTCTAGTTTTATTATATACGTTTACGATAATTAGTAAACAATATTATTTTCCCCATGTATCAATCATGTTCATGCAAATGAAACGAACAGTTTTTTGAAATAGTTATTATGCACAGAAGCACTATGTTGATAAAAACAATTTAAACAACACGCGATAAGCGACATGGTTTTGTTGGTGCAAATGTTAATGATATTAATTATCACATGCATGCATATGTTGTTTAATACAAGAAAAAACATATTGTGGTGCATAACACTAAGCCTATTAAAAAACCACAAAGGGACGAGAATTACCACAAAGAGACAGTAATTATCGAACAATGACATGCAATCAATCATAAATGTATGTATTAACAGCTGTAAAGTTTCAAGACATTGAATGTTTTGTGTTAGTTTTTAGAAACCTCGCATGATTATGAGATGTCTTCACAAAAAAGTAGATTATAAAACTAACTGGAAATGGAGCACGGACCACAAAACAAGAATTTCAAAGATAAATAAAAAAAAAGGTATTAAAATCACAAACTTAAAATGGCTGTCAACCATGTCAAACGGGAAAGGCCGCTGGTTCTAGAGTGCAAGAGACCCTACTTTTACACTATAGTCAACCGAATACAACGGAACAGTTAAACTAAAAAAACATCCAGAAAGGTTATATTCTCTAACAAACTACTAGCAGGCAGCACTATTGCAGAATATAAGTATCACATAAAGATGATTTCACAGCATTGCATTCAATTTAACATACCACTAATACGCCTAAGAGAGAACTGTAACTTATGGAGAGAACTGTAACTAATGTTGTAATAACTTGTAGTTTAATCCATTTGCATATGTTTTTATGAATATTGTGATGTTGAATTGATGTATTGTAACATATCTGCAATAAAATGTTATTAAACTAAACTAATACGCCTAATATGTCTTACTTTTAACATGAGTAACGCATATTGAGAAAACGATATGACCGTTTTGTAATATACCAACTTCTGGTTATCCAGTAAAATGAGTTCGCCAGACGAACCGACCGCTGTAAATGCATAACGGCACATTAATGCTTTATTATTTTATTTGTGAAGCTCACAATGCATGTGTCAGTATTATATATATGACATATACTACAGTATGATCTGTGTGATTTACACGACAACCAAGCTAGGTAGATACGACGCTGAGATAAACTACTTGTTTAGGTCCCATGAGAATTTGGACCTACATTAATGATTACATATGTGTCTGTGGGCTTACATACGTTGTAATTCATACCAACCGCTCTTTGGAAGTTTGCACACACTTTGAACAATTCAAGCATTTTATAGTTTATCTTCATCGTCTTACATATAATGGAGTATTGGGGAATGGGACAATACCAACGTTTTATGCATAACTATAACATTGCTTACACTAATTGAATTCACACACATTTTGAATAACTTTTTATTTGTTCTAGTAGTACTGTTGAGTTAAACATATATGTATGCATCTAGTGAATACATTTTAATAATATTCTTTTTTTTCTAAACTGCTAAATGCAATGGAAGATTATTTCAAAGAACTATTGACTCTTCTATGGATACCATGATCTGTCATTAGACTTTTGCATTTTTAGTATTTCATACTGGGATTTTATTTCAATTTCAATCCTCCATGATAATTTATATTCAATTTGTTACCTTTTATTCAAACATAATACAAATTATGGTGTATTGAAAAGGAAGCACTTTAACCGTATTATACATTTGTTTTTGTCCAGCAGCTTTCGCTTTTACATTTTAGACTAATTACTGCATTATGGAACTTGACATTTATTCAACACTTTATATATATGTCATTATCACTAACACAGCACCAGCATATACCTCTGCGACAAAGCTACTGAAGTTTCCTTCGCAACAGAACCTAACACAACAAATTTAGTTTTTTCAAGTTTGAGTACCATTTAACTTTTATGGTCCTACTGACCTGAATATATAATAGTTTTTACTAAGAATGTTATTTCAGCTATAAAATCTTAACATAGCTTCTAGCACTCCACAGGACTGTGACTGTAAAGATTCAAAATGTTGCTATGTTCTGCGAATTCTACTCATTACTGGCCATTTTCTTATTACAGATAAACAAACGCATTTGGCGTTTGCTTTCCAAAAGGCAAAGTACATATATATATTTAATCTCAGATCCAATTCATGGAGGACTTTTGTATGATATGTTGAACTACAGAAAAGTAAAATCCGAACACCCATGGAATCCTGTTATTCACCGTATGTGTGATATCAGAGGTTATTTTTAAGGAATTGGATTAGGCGTTGGATACGAAATATAAAAAAATACTTTTTATATGTCGACTAGTATACGTATTATTTTCGATTTAATATACCATTGTATTCCGTTTAAACATTCGTAATTAAAAGTTAAAGAGATTATAAGTATCTTTCATGGGTATCCGGTAAAGATCGAGAATTTCAACCCGAGGTATAACTGTTTTTATCGGTACCGAGGTTCCGCCGAGGTTTCTATGTACATAATTATACCGGGGGTTGGAATTTCCTATCTGAACAGTATACCCATGACTGATTCTTTATCTTGTATAGCATTGATGTATATTGCCATTTGCAACATCTCGTACACTGCTTTGCAGCATTACTCGAATGTAATACGCAGGTTTCCATACTGGTTACGTCATCGCGCCTTAGATTCCCGCAAAAACCGCCAAAACAATTTAAATTCAAAATCTAAATTATCATCCAAATGTTGCAAAATTATTCAGCCGATTGCTATATCAATAGTTTATTTACACGAAAGCAGTGATAAAATCTTCATCTGCATTGTAAAAAACAAACATTCAACGCAAATTATACATCAACACGTATGTTAGCAAGCGATCATATTGTTTACATAGCAACAGTGCACAATTGTCTGTGCCGTTGCCTTCCGGCTAACAGCGTCTCAATATTTTGATCTTACCGAAGCGCCGTGATACACACGAGGCGGGATCTCGAAGAATGACGGGACTGGCTGATCGTTCACGATTGGTATATTGCATATCATTGATGTTTTGTATGTTGACGTCTCCAAAAACTAACGTTTAGCATGCTTCTACCCATGACGTCATGACATTTTTCACGTTATTGACGTCATTGTTGATGCGCGTGACTTTTATCTCCCCCGATGTGCAAGATCAGGCTTTCCATCACCCATGACCTCAACGGTATGCAAGAAAATAGTTAGTGAACAGCATGCTTACATGTTTATGTAGTACGTTTATACTAATTATAAGTGACTCAGATCGTGCATAATTGATAATGATTAGTCCCTTTAAAACGCAGGAATGAAGCTTTATTGGGAATGCCTTTAACCAAAATAAATCAGACGGAAGAACATTCCTCATCGTAATATCCGTGCTGTTTTATCTACCGGTTCGAACCACGGGACTTACTTTATAAACATCATTTGTTTTAATTACACAAAGTGGTACTGTGCACAGACGTGTTAGCCGTTTTACAAAAAACAATTAGGTCACTATTGCATTTCAATCGTCGGTCTGTCGGTCGGTCGGTCGGTCGGTCGTTCGTCGGTCTGTCTATCGGTCGGTCCAAGTTTACGCTCCTTTAGCTGAGTAATTCCTTTCAATCTTTACTAAACTTGGTCACCATGATTATAGTAACAATGTCTAGGTCAGTTGCGATAACTATCCTGATTGCTCCAGGAACACCAGAATTATTTCACTTGAATTGGCAAATAAATACAAAATAGTAGTTTTCCCACAATAATTTAAGTATTTGTATTTCAGCCTTAATGTTTCTGGTCACAGTGACTAGGTCAAGTTCTCTTTGATTGTGCGATGACCGGGCAGATTTTGGACCCTATGATGACGTATATTTAAATCCTTATAGTACGGTAGCGTTTGATGTTTGTCTCTAAACTTGTCTTGTCTACCCTTAACGGTTTATTTGTTTGTTTCTCTGGCTTCATCAAAGTCACTTACTACTTATTTTGTGATTTAGTCTTTTTTATATTATATATACATGATCATTTATGTGTTTTACTTATTAATGCTGTCTTGCTTGTTAGAGAGTATAACCTGGCGGGAATATCATTTTTACACTGTCCCATCCGTTGGGATGACAGTAGGGTAAGAGTGAGGTTTGGTGCACACTAGAACCGTGTTTAAACCACCATCAGCCTTGTTTGCCAATGACCGTTCCAAGGCGGTAGCCCTATTGTCAACCCTTTTATGTTTATGATGTCATAGCTTGCCTTACATACTACTTTTCCTGTTCGATTTTATATATATTGTTAGTCTGATTGCCACAGAAACACATGGAGGTATGGCGCTTGAATTGGTAAAGCATGGGTAAAAAATGGTTCATATATGTTTGACAAACATCTCTTGTTAGTAAGATTGTTCTTGCTTAGGCAATTTATCTCTTCAAACATTAACGGGCCACAACACTCCATTATTATTCTAACATTGCAGAGAATGTTTTTAATTAACTTGATATAATTTATATTTCATGATTATTAATTTCATAGATATATCTATAAGTTAGATATATCTATAACTGGCAGTTGTTTACATACCATTCATTACACATGTACATGATTACTATAAGTGGCAGTTGTTTACACACCATTCATCACACATGTACACGATTACCAGTGTGATAAGAGGAACATAAATAAAGCATTATTTTTAACTTTTTATTAATTCAAAATGATTGTTCATTTTCTGCACGAAAAAGTAGTTTTTTATCAGGAAAATACATTTGAGAAGTAAAGAGAGATATTTTTGAATTAAACGAATACAAAGGACAAGACAACGGTTCAGTATGTGGGAAAAAGTCAAAACGTTTAGATTAGAAAACAACCAAATAGTTCCAACTGGACAAGTAAGCGTTCGGCCAATTAAAAGTACCATAGTGATTTACATCTATTAGAAATCACATATAGTTACGCAAATAACTTGTTGTTGAAACACATGGCCAATATTTGAGCGAAATTGACCGGTGAACAATTTACGGCAAAGATAGAAATTAAATGTAGAAAGTATCACATTCCACAGGTCATGTATGTACTTTCTAGTTTAACAAATAATAAAAATGGCCACAGCAATCAAACGTATTGGCGCCATAGGTCCGCATAGGTGAGCATTAATAAAATGTCAATGAAAAGGACAATACGTAACATAAAGAGTGGTGAAGACAGGGTTACCGACGTGGAACGGTCAGTAGGCAATAAGGCCTACAGGTTAGCTTAGATCGGTTTTAAGTATACACAACCTCGCTATAACCATACAAATCTAATTATTTACAATACTTATAATTTTAGAAATACTATGTAACCATTATTCATAAATTAGTTTCAGTTTTCTTCAATAAGCTAACTGTATCGTTTGACTGGGTTGACCATAGAATCTGGTTTAAACTCCCAGCGGTCTTTTTTGCCACTGACCGTTCCAAGGCGGTAGCCCTATTGTCAGCCCTTTTGTGTTTGTGATGTTTTATTTGGCCTTTTATTCATCTTTAAATTTGTGTGTTCTTTGTTTCTGTGTGTATTTGTGGTTGACTGTCGTCCTTGAATGCAGCTTTACCTGTTCGATTTTTATATCTACATGTATTGCTTGTTTTATATTTCAAGTGTAGCAACATGAACGGGATTGACTTCGCATCGTTTCTTGCCTTACTTTGTGTATATACCGTCACTGCAAATACTATGCACGACCTTCTAAAAGCTAAACTATTGCACCCACAAATCAAACGACAGCAATACAACGAAGAGGAGTCATCGTTGATAGGACAGGACCAGCCGCAGCAAGAGGTTGGTATCAAACAAACGATATATATTTATATATATATATACAATTCATATTACAATGCAAATTATCCACACATTTAGTACTATGTCATTCTAAATAGAATTACAGGAAACAACACACGTGTTAAATTAAGTAAGAAACACGAGTTAACACATATGATCAAAGAATATCACATATTCAAACACGTAAAATGTGTACCGCCTTTGTTGACCGAGACCTTAGAAGGTTATGACAGACCATAACGTTAAAACATTTAAAACAGAAATGAAAGGCAATATTTAATCCACCTTTTCGTAATCATTATATATATAAAACTGGGGGTTGTCGACCAAAATCATCATCACCTAAAAATTTTGATTTTTGTGGACTAAAATCACCATAATCACTAAATCATCAAAAATGTGGACTAAAAATCATCAACATTCTGAACCAAAAAACCCATAACATGGTCAATATCTGTCAAAAAACCATAACCTACCTGTCCATGGACTAAAATACATAGCCCACCTGCCCATGGCTCAAAATATATATATATTTCTAGACCAAAATATATATATGGCTTCGCCTACCATGGCTTCACCATGGTCCCCCACACAAAGACTAACGATGCTCAACGTATCGTCTTACCAGCATGCGTTACGTCAGCAGGTCGCCAGCGTTTTATCGTGGTCCCACACATATAACGCCTAGAATGCAGCGAGGCTTCTGGCCCACCGGTGGCTTCGCCCGTTATGGCTTCGCCATGGCTTCGCCATGGTCATCTCGCTATACCTACAGCCCATTGGAGCACAGGGTATTTAAGGTGTCGCCCGTCATGGCTTCGCCATGGTGTAGCTGGTCCACCCGCCATAATGTGATTAAACCTGAGTACGTCTAAATTTTAAACACTCAGCATTATATTTTAAATTTCCAATCAATTTATCCACTATTCTGACTGAAACTCCACCACAATCAGCACAAATTTTATTTTTTGCTCTTGTACCTTTTTTACATATTGAGCATGGTAATACATGACTTTTTAATAGATACTTATGCAAACTGCAATAATTAGAATCTTTTGTAGTCTTATTTTTACATGGATTGTGTAATCCAATTTTAAGAAATTTGCAAACATTGATTTCTTTTTGATAATTGATTTCCAGTATTTCTTTGTATTATATATTTCCTTAATACATTATATTGAGATGACCGGTGGGCTATGTATATATCTGAAATTTGGGGTTGTGGCTCACCTCCCAATCTCCACGTGGAGTAAGTATGCCATATATAGTGATATGCATTTATACCAACCGAAAGTGTTTTTACACCTGCTTCAATTTCTTTGTATTATATAATTTTTTGAAACTCTCTTAAGGAAAATAATATATATAAAAAATAAATAATGGATACTGTTTTAGAACGATTAATAGATCAATTTGAAAGAGGTGTAATACATGAGCATAGTGATTTAGGAAAATTAATATACCTATTTGGAGCAGATATAATTGGTAAGCAAACACTAGAAGATGCAATAAAGCGGTGGTTGAAGATTCAGCGCGATGAATATCCATCTTTTTGGGATGGAATAGACCTAGGAAGTGATGATGAAAAAATAAATAAACTTATAGCGACAGCGACAGCAATAGCGACAAGCGACATCGACATCAGCGACAGCAATAGCGACAAGCGACAGCGATATCAGCGACATCAGCGACATCAGCGATATCAGCGACAGCGACATCTTTGCCATCAGCGACATCAGCGACATCAGCAATATCAGCGACATCAGCGATATCAGCGACAGCGACAGCGATAGCAGCGATAGCAGCGATGACAGCGACAACGACATCGGCAACACTGACATCGCGACAACGACAACGATAACGACAACGACATCGCACAGCGACAATGATATACCAAAATCAATACTTGAAGAGGAGGATGAAGATAGATCTTTTTTGGACAGACTTTTTCATGAATATGAAGTAGAGGGTAAATTTAAAAAAAGTTTTTTAAATTTACGAATACATACTTAGATCAAAGTAATCTTAATTCATTTTAAAAACTTAAATTAACAATTTTCCGACCTTGAATACAAAGGTGGTGGATCATACTCATACACATTACTAAAACAATTTATCACATACTTTTTAGACTTTTTGTAAGGTTGGGATTGCTTCCTTTCTTTCCTGCTCCACTAGTTCTTTTTTTTGAACTTCGCTAATTTCAAGTGTCTTTTGTTCTTTCAAATTATACTATCTCTCCAGTTCATCCAAAATCAACTTAAACTCTTGCTCAGATATCTGTGCATCACTCAATGCTTTTGATATCAATTTTTTTATATTATTCAACTTAGACTCTGCCGAAGTTTTTATTTTATGATGTTTTTGAGCTTTTACATTAAGCTTGCGTCTGATAAAATTAATACAAACACCTGTAGCTCCACATACTATTGCTGCTATTTTCTAAAGGTAACAAAACTGGAACAACAAATTCAATCCCAGCCATAATAACACCTGCAGATATTAAGGTAGTGTCAATTCCATCCGTGATATTAAT
The DNA here is from genome assembly GCA_037043455.1 of Cyrtodaria siliqua. Classification (NCBI taxonomy): domain Eukaryota; kingdom Metazoa; phylum Mollusca; class Bivalvia; order Adapedonta; family Hiatellidae; genus Cyrtodaria; species Cyrtodaria siliqua. The sequence goes on from JAWPHD010019351.1 coordinate 32,999, forward strand.
ACCACGTTTATATTTTTTATAAAGAGACTTGCATGTGTCTCGCTCTGTAATTAACTTTTGTTCAATCTCTGAAATATTTTGTAATCTATAATTCTGTACGTCATCTGACAACTCCGGATATAAATTTGGTGCTGTCGGTTACTTCATTTTTTAATAAGAAAAATTTAATTAATTCAATTAATAACGATGCCACCGTATTTACAGCGGTAGCGTTAGCAACCTTGCATACAAAGTTAACAACAGAACCAGCATCAATCTCTAAAGGACTATCAAAGTTATCGTGTTTGCGTGGGGTGGTGTGAAGCGTTATACCATAATTGGTTTGTTCAACACCATTGACAGAAACTATGACAGATACGTCACCAACTAATCGTTCACTTGCTAAACCTATTCCCATAATACGACCACGGCGTGTCATTACATACCCCACATTTGTTTCTGCTCCACCGTTACCAAATGAGAGTACTCTATTCATTGCAATTGGACCCTTAGCCTCCGCACATAGTGTTATAATCCCATATTTAAGATTATCAATTCGCCTATATAAATCTTGAACATCATTTATCAAAGCCTCTAAATCTGTTCTTTTCGCAGGGTTTGTTGGCCCAAATATACTCATTGTTTTTTTATAAAAAATATATATTTTTTAAATAACTTCTAAAACACAACTCATGGGTAAGCCGTGATTATCTATCTTGTTGCCATACTCATCTCTGACTTCTATTTTTAATTCAGAAATTGTACCATGTGTAAGACGGTGATATTCAGGATAAAAATAAGGTGTATATACAATATCTCCATACTGCATATTTACTACAGGTACAACCCCTATAACAGTGCTTGGCTTACCAGTGAAATAATTACCACTTGTATTAATTTGTTCCAGATGAACATACAGCTGTTTATAAGGAGCTAAATCATTTGGGTAATCTCCAATACGAACACCTTTTATCCATCTTCTGTTCTCGAATCCCAGCATTTTTGAAACACGGGTTGACATTCGTGTCTCTATTGACGTCTCTAAAATGGCTCTAGCGCTTGGCGCATCCACGGTTAGGATAATATTTTCATTTAGCAATTTAAAATCGTTTGCCAACTGTTGAAAGTTATAGAGTCAACCTGGTATAGGTTGCGTTTTATCTGGGTTTCTTGTCTTTATGACTTCTTGATCATCATTAAACCAACCGATAGTGTATGTAAAACTGTTTAATCCAACGCGATTATCTCCATTTCTATTATCGATATACTGTTGTAAGTAAATAGAGTTGTCTATGTTTGAAATTGTATGAAACATTTTTTTAATATATATAAATAAAAATGATTTCTAAAGAATTCAAATATAACCCAGATGCTCACTATTCAAATACTTTCAGCAAAAAAGTGATAGATATAATCAATCAAAACATAGTCATTACATCAGACGGTAAAGGCTTTAAAGCATCATTTCCCAATGTCTTTGAAAAATACAAACTCCCATACGTTAAATCAGATGCTAAAGTCCAACGCTGGGAGACAAATTGGATGTTATTTTGGCAGAACCAGTTGAATTTTGCCATTTGGTGCGCGACAACTGGATGTGGTAATGATTTTAACAACCATCTAAAAGCTGATGCCTTGGTGGGTTCGTTATTTAGATTTCATGTCTACTACCAAGTCAGAAGAATATTATTTGAGATGAGTGTAGCAATACCGCAAGACTCAAATTGGAATGCATTTAATAACACATATAACCGAAACGCGTACGAACGAATATGTAAGGAGTTTAACGTTGACTTATATTCAGACTGGAGACAGAAACAAAGCTATAATGATGGTCTAGGAACAATTTATAATTACTGGACACATATTGGTTATCATCCTTTGGAAAATACTGTATACGACAACAAAACGATGAGTTCTACAGTCTATGAGAGTGATAAAACATATCACATTGATTACATTGCCCAAGGATCTGAAGCAGACAACAGCTGGTCTACTTTTATACTAGATAATTCTGCGGGATTTACAAGGGCAGGAGTAGAACGCATTAATGACAGCATAAGAACATACTGCTGGGCAATCCTTGGATCCCAATCCCAAACCCGAACAGATATACTTGGAACTGGAACGGCATTTGAAGCACAAAAGCAATTTTTAGCTAACATAGAAGATGCAATAAACAGCTCCATCAACTTGCCCAGTCAAATTTCAAGATATGAAACCACCCTAAAATATGCAAGAAGTAAAGTAAATTTTGTCTATGGAAGTGGATTGTACATGTCTCCGGGTGACATGGAATTAAGAATTGGAACAATACAAACTACAATAATGAAATTGTAATAGCAACCGATGCACAAGCATTTGGATTAAATAATGATGTAAATGTAAATCCAGTACCGCCAAAAAGTGTTCAACCTTTTCAAGGCACCACAACAAAGAAATTTTTACCGGAACATTCTGACTTTGATAAATCAATACATAAAACTGTGGAACACAACCCACCAGAAATACAAAACAGCGATTGAACACGAAGATAACAAAACAACTATAATTGTTGGTACTATAGTAATAGGTCTTGCTGCATTACTTATCTACGAGATTTACTAAACCACTCTTTAGCTGCCACATACAACAACCCAGAAACAAACACAAGCAAAGCCCATAGATTGTTACCAAGCCAATTGATAACATTACCTGTTGCAGATAAAAGCCATGATACTATTGCACCAATAACTCCTGGTAAAGCCGCTGCAGCTTTACCAGCTAGGTTGGCAAGAAGTTTACCAAGATTACTTAGTGTTTTTTTTATCCAATCCTTAGCACTTGATGGATCAGGTTTTGGAGTTGGAACAGGTGCAGTCCCTCCTCCCGTTGTAGGAATAATGGCCTCAACTAATACCCCAATAATCATACCAAAGGCAGTCAAAATACTAACCATAGTAATACCTTGCTCCCTAAACAAGGTTTTGATTCTCTCACCCAATGTTGTGTCTTCTTTTAACACCTTATTTATAGTTTCGTTTATCCTGTTTATTTGACTGCGTAATGCTTGCTTTGTTTTCACTCGCCGCTTCAAGTCGTGCACTTTTTTCATCTTCTAAGTTTTTTATT